>MLYV02000888.1:0-11707 GCA_001913855.2 Hermanssonia centrifuga
TGGCTACTTCTTTGCTTCCTCTATTCTCTGTATCTTTACCAATTAATCTGGAATAAATTGAAGGGTATACAGACATATGTATGTATATATGCAAATAATGGGGTAATTTTACACCGTGCCCAAATGCGGAAATAAAGCCATATATGTCATTTTGACCAATGTGCACTATTGGAAGGCCATTTATACATGCTAAAAAGCTTTCTGAAGCATAAAAATACTCAAAGAGACTATATACACTTGATAGAACATGATTCAGGCTTTTGAAATGCTGTTTTATTGCAGGTAAATGCGATTTTATTGTGCCATACACAGGGCACATATGGCCAAAATGTTTCTGTCAATACAGAGCCTATATATAGTAGAAGTATATACTATTATTCCATTATTTAAAAGCCAGAAATGGCCCTGCTATAAATATATTTATCGAAAATATAATATATTAAAATAGGCAATTATAGGCTGGCATGCTGTCCCCTGCCCATATACTGTATACCACATTTAAGTATACATATAGTACTATCTGTGTATCACTTTTTGAAAGGTTTAATGCAGGTATAGGTGCCTGCCTGGATGGGGTATTTTTTGTATATTAAATGCATGGTATTCCATCCATTACACAACAGGTATAGCTCTAATAATTTTAGATTCACGATTATACTACTAACAACCATTTACTGTATTTATTGCATATTTTCCGGAGCCAGGGAATGCCCAGAAACCCGGAATTTATGCTGCCCAAGCCAGAGCAATTGGGATGCCCAAATGCGGAAGTAGGCGCCAGAGTTTGGTAGCCATGAGGCATGCAGCCATATACCATAATAGGCCATGGGAGGGAAAGGGCGGGATTTTGATGGGAACTGTCAAACGCTAAAATAAGCGCTGGGCGCGAGAAACAGCGGAATGTACTGTGCTTAGTCAGCAAGCTGGTCAGACTACCGTATAATCCAAATTCCGGGTGCTACACTTGGCTATTTGCCATTAGAATATCTTCAATTCTTCATTAAATGTTTAAGATACATTGTAGTATATTTTCCATGATTTTATTTGTACATCTGATTAAGTGATGAATATAATAAGTGCCAAAATACAGTAGATGGCCATGAACCAGGAAGCTAGTTGGGCTCAAAATATCACCATCTGTTGTAAAATGAACTCCAAAATCTGTAGAACCTCATCATTCAATCATTATTGAATTATTTAATTAAAAACATAATCAGAATATAGTGTATTCAGAAATGTACAGGGGCGACCAGCTTCCTAGTCTGACCAGCTTGCTGACTAAGCACAGTAATAATAATGGCATTTCCCCATTGATTTATTCACTATCTGCTGATAATCCCTATTAGGATTGTATAATAAGCCATATCAATCTTATTTAAGTGGTCTAAATAATAGATATTGCTGAAAACCATGTAATGCAATACCTGGCCACAGGATAATGCATAAGGGCTTGTGGCTCCTGCCCAGGGGTAATGCATAATCGCAGAGCTATCGGCTCGATTGCGCACATAGCACAGACTGATTTGGCAAGTCTGGCAACTGGTGCGAAGATGTTGTTGAAGTTGTAGTCTAGACCTTCGACTTGCTTGTATCCTTGACCGATAAGTCGTGCGCAGTATTGAGTAGGGTTGCCGTGTTCATTGCCCTTGAGGTTGTAGACAAATCTGGCACTGATGAGATTTGCATTGGTAGGAGGGAAAACATACTCCCAGGAATTTCTGGCTTCTAAGCGTGTGATTTCCTCTATCATAGCAAGCTGGCTGTCTGGGCAAGCGAGGGCTTCTTTCATATTCGCAGGGTTGTTTCCTACTTGTGAGGTAGCGTAGACGATGTTGGCGGATAGAAAGTTGTCGGCGTGATTGAATTCTTCTCCTGTGATGCCTGTGCCATCTGTTAGTGCACGGACTTTCTTTGAGGGACTTTTCTTTCTTTGAGGTTGTAATTGATTGAATTTACTGATGGGAGGTATAGAAGGTGATTCATCAGTTTGATCGTCATCATGTGTCCCTGTGGGTCCTTGATCGCTTTGTGGCGTGAGCTTAGGAGATCTATCATCGATGGGATTGTCGTCAACCAGGATGAGATCGGGCATGTTGTCATTGTTGTCATCATCAACTGGTGGGAGGTCGAAGTTTTGAAGTTCCTTCTTGGATGGTTCCCCCACAACAATGTCATTGGTGAGGTATATCACTGTTCTTTCAACAGTAACGGAGTGACGTTCAGGCCAATAAACACGTACTCCATTTGACATAAAGTCATGTCCAACATAGCGTCCTTCTTTTGCACGAGCAGCAAGCTTGCTGGTTGCGTCCATCTTGACGAGTACACAAGTTCCCCAGGGTCGTAAGAAGGTGCAATTTGGTCATACACCATGACGAGCTTCAAAGGGTGTTTTGAATTGAAGGAAGCTTCGTGGGGAGTGATTGTAGACATAGACGGCGTGATTGTGTGCTTCGCCCCATAGGAAGGGTGGTAAGCTGCTTTCAGTGAGTAGTGTGCGTACGGTATTGAAGATGGTGCGGTGAACTCATTCTGCCATGCCGTTGTGCTCCGGTGTGTCGTGAACGGTGAGCCTTCGAGCTATGCCTTCTTTCTCTAAGAAGTTAGTGAAGTCTTTACTGAGGAATTCTCCTCCATGATCACTGTGGACCATCTTGATGCGTGTTCCATTCTGCGTGAAACATTGTGATTGCCAAGCAACGAATCACCCAAAAGCTTTGTCCTTGGTGCACATCTTTGGTTCATAAAGCCACCCTGTAGCTTCATCGAGTATTGTGAATGTGTACTGAAGACCACCAGGAGCACATACCGGGGATGGTCCCCACAGATCCATATGCAGAATGTCGCCAAAGTTCACAGCTCGATTGGAGATGTGTTCCTTCCGAATAGGAGCGCAAGAGATCTTGCCTTTGACACAGGCTTCGCATAGAGGTTCTTCCATCTTTGAGGGGTCAATCTGGAGACCAAGGTACTTGTGATCTGAGTCGAGAGCCTTCTTGATGTACTCATACGAGACATGTCCATTTCGGATATGTGCGTCGTAGAGTGGGACCTTGTTTCTTTTGATGAGAAAAGCCATGGGTGTGATTGCCGAATCGGGAGCTGTGTGGTCAATGCGGTACAGGCCATTTCTGCATGGGATAGAGGCGAGGTACGTGTTATCCAGGGCATGAAGGTGTAGACCTTCTGCATCGATGAGGATATTGAATCCTTTTGAAACGAATCGACTGATTGAAACAAGAGTGCAGCGGAAACTAGGCGAGTAGAGGACATTTAGAAGATGTATCTTTCGCCATCCGTTCTTGTATGGTACACAAATTACCATTGTTCCGTGTCCAACCACTTGAATTGTCGAGTTATCAGCAATGTAGATTGTCTCTGTGTGTTCCTCAAAGCTGTCGAACATCCATCGGTATGGAGAAATGTGTGCCGTTGCGCCGGAATTCCAGATTTCGGTGTATGTTCTTCCATCTTCCGCATGGACTTTGGTATCAGCCATTGCTGACCATACGCTGTTGTCAAAATAGATGGTGGTGTTTGCGTCTGCCGTGGGTGTGGATGTAGCGGGTTTGCTGTTGGCCGTGTTGTTGATATTTGCTTTTGCTGCTGCAGCATAAGCAGTGGGGCGATTGGTGCTTGTGGGTGGTTGGCTTGTGCCTGCCAAACTTCCTCCTCGTCTTCTAAAGCTGCGTTCTTTTCCTCAAAAACCTCGGAAATTTCCTTTTTCAGGCTTGTTGTTGATCATTGCCGCTGACGTAGTGTGCTTCTTTTCAGAAGAGTTATTGCTGTGTTGATGCAATTGACTGTGGTCTGGAGTCTTGCCAGTACGGAGGTTTCGGGAGAGAGATTCAGCACGTACAGATGATATGACCTGAGTTGATGTTAGGACAACAGGTACGTAATTTGCCCTAAGTGCTGTACCAATACTATTCTGGGTGTCGACGGAGGTGGATAGTGCATCAATTGTAGGACGGTAAGACAATGGGAGTGAGGCGATAATGATATTGATGTATGTCTTCTCATCAATCTTTTGCCCAAGTTCCGTAAGGTGATTGTACTGTAATTCGAGATTGTCGAGGTGCTTCATAATATGCGAGTTGGATTGGCACTTCATCAAGAAGAGCTGTCTTTTGGCATCTGCAGTAACAACTGCGGTAGTCTGGCCGAAACAAGTTATGAGGCTGTCCATAATACCTTTGCAGGTAGTGAGTGTATTGACAAGCATAAATAGATTATTCTGCAGCTTCCCTTGGATAGCTGCTGCAACAATTCCATCAAAATTGGCATCAGTATGCGGGGTGGTGAGGATAGCTTCATTCCCAATGGTACGAGTTGCTGCCTTGACATGAGCTCTCCATAGCTCGAAATTGGTACCATTGTTGCATAATTTGGGAACAGCTAGAAAGGCCTTCGAGACGTCGGAAAGTGAAGGGTTCTGAGCTGCCATTGGTACGACGGTAGTAGGAGGTGGATTAGGTGGAGGTGGCTGCTGGGTAGGTGTTCCAGAGCCTGATGCTGAGCGAGTGATGGGGATTTGTGTTGGTCTCGGAGTCTGTGGCCTTGGTGTAGTACTGGCGGGTACTGCTCATGTTGTGCTTGAAGAGGCTATTGGCTGTGTAGTTGTCAATGAACTGGAAGATGCTTTGGGCTGGATTGGCTGCGTTCAACAAGCTAATTCTTCTTCTACTTCTCTCCGTAATTTGTTAGATAGACCGTGCTTCTCAACAATAAGTCTTATCTGATTTGGGTCAAGGTGTCTTTGCCCACGGATCCTGCTTTCATTCTGTGTAATGTGGGAGGGTATACTGATTAATGTAGATCTTCCCTCTGCACTCTGCCCATGTTCCCTTTCCTTCGGCGTTGATTTGCTTGAAACAATCTCTAAGATTGTCTACATCATAGCAGTGTGTCTTGTTGTCGCAAGGAAGAAGTGTAGTAGAGATATGAGTTGTAGTCATAGGTTAGAGTTTGGGGCCCATAATTTGTAAAACTTATAATGCAACGGATGCAAGAGATGTGAAGGCAACAAATGTGATGATCATTACAGTGCGAGAGTGTCCAGTATTTATACTATGCTACAGATATGACAAATAGGTATACGTGGCTATATGTATACAACTACAACTATGGAACTGCGAGATGCTGTGTGCATGACCAATATGTTACTGCGCTGTACTGCGATCTACTGCGAGTACTGCGATCCTAATACAAGTACAACTATGGATGACATCATAGAAAGATAAACAGAAAGAAAGAAACAAATTCTCACAGGCTATTCATGCTGTCAAAAGCACTCCAGGCCCCTCTCATCATTCGCTGAGCAGTATGATTGCACCTCCACAGCCAACAGCACTCCAATGGGCACCATCACATTCCTACATCTACCATTCCACCCCTGAAGGATCTAGAGCGATGATCACACTGCCATCTCTCTTTCATTGGATGCCGTTGGAAGATCCTGGTCATAATAATAATATGTAGAGGTAATTAGCTAATCTGTCTGCATCTCTGCTGTCTGTATCTCTGACAGCTCATATCCATAAGTCCAATCCTCTGTCTTCGCTCTTGTTGTCGTTTGCTTTGCACTCCAATTATTTATTGCTCTTTGTAATGCCTGGTAGTCAGAACCTTTGGCAATATAGTCATCAACTTTATCCACAGCATCTATCTGTCGCTTCACATCATATATATGAATCTTTGATAGTGAGTAAAATGCTTGAAGTAATGCTATATCTTCTTTGTTGTCTGGGCTTGTGTGTGCCTTGCCTCAAAAAAAATGATTGATTTTGGCTTCAACATGGTCCTTCAATTTACGCTGAGTCAGTATTGATCTGGAAATCTTATGAATATATTCCCAAGTCGCATACGGCCCAGTTGACACAAATATATACTAAATTAAAATAAGCATGCTGGCTATGGAAATGCATATTAGAAAGCACAGGTACCTTGATATCTTGTATGTTATGCTCCTGTAGCATATCAAATGCCAAGAACAAGCCTGGACAGCCTGTGGTATTGGCCAGCCAACAATACTTTAGTATGGAAGTTCTAGTAGTAAACGAGAAACAATGAGTTTTAAATGAGGAAAGAATGGATCTATTTACTTAAGGTCATCAGGCCACTCTCGTTCTAAACCCTGTAATATCTCTAGACACTCTGTAACATAGTTGTTGTTTCCTCCGCCTATAAAACAAAATAGCAGTCGGGGAAGCAAATCACGCATTCTTCCTACATTGCCGGTGCTCATGGTGTTGTCAAAATCAACATAGTTAAGAATATCTCAGTTGAAGAGGATGGCTTGAATGAGGACTTTGTCTTGATAGCATTTATTGCGGGTGCGTTGTTTACTGAAGCCCTCTGTTGAGGCATATTCAACCAGAATCTTCTCCGCTATCAGTTGCAGCCGCTCAGGCGTAAGAGGTCGTAGTTGGTCTATTGACTGAACTCCCCCATCAATACATCACAGATCATGGAACCTTGCCTCTGTGACTATTTTCAATGCACCACTAAGATTCTGATGGAAATTGCCTTGAGTAGCCGGAGAGCTAAGACCTTTGCACTTAAGAAAATTGAAATTGTGTTTCAGGCCTACGCCAGCACTGGTACCATAGAACTGGTTATGTAGCGAGTGTATCTCTGTAATTTGGGTGTGAAACCAGCCGAAATGCTCCAGGATATGCTCATATTGCTCTGTTGCGTTGAGATCTTGGTAATGGTGGCATTTGAGTCCACGGATACAAGATGTTGTGAGCTGATCTCCAATCCATAAATCTCTTTGTCAGTTCCAAGTTTCATTTGGTCTGCGAGGGAGTCCAAATGAGCCTGGCAAAACCACGCGGACATGCAGGCTTCGTTGCCTTCATACAAAGATTGATCTATGTGTTCTGTCTTGAGCATATATTGCATGGTGGCGGCGCCTGGTCCAGTTGCAAGCTGGAAGACAGAGGGAGGATGCTGGAAGATATTGCTGTCACAATGATTGTAGGTGTTGAAATTGAAAGGTTCCGCATCACGTAGGAAAGACAATATATGATAAACGGCCTGGCTGTCAAGGCGGGAAGAAGCCGACACATCTAGCTTGACGATATTGATAGAATGAAGGGGGTTGTTGCACTGAGCCACAAACTGCGCGCATTACAAGTGATTGCTCGGAGCAATTACGTCGGGGTCCTTGATGATGAATATTGTTGCCACAGTTCCATTGTCGAAATGATTTTGATTACTGAGTCGCTGTTCAAAGATCTGTTTATAAGTATTGAGATTGTCATGGAGGCCACCCCAAGGATACTTGAGGACATCCTTGTGAAGTTCAACTTGCAATGATTCTGAAAGTTTGTCAATAGTATTGTATACAGACTTTTGGCTGATGGAAATTCCGAGGGCATGAAGCGTGTCAAGGCCTTTTGCAGATGTGCCGGATGCCTTGAAGTAAGGTCCAAACATTTTCTGCATCTTGCATGATTTTTGCGAGCAGCTGAGCGAGGACATGCATATCATGACCCCGACTGACTATATGTGGTTGGAATTTGATTGTATGAGTAGTAGGACATATTAAGACAAAATGAAATGACATACAAGGTCAGGATCCTTTCTTATATTTTGCTTTTCTTGTTCTGCACTGTATAATGCTGTCCTGTAGATGACCCAGGTGGTTGGAGCATTTTTCTTGATATCCGCAATCAAGTCAGCCATTTTGTTTGACAAGAGACTGTCCTCTGAGAGTTCGGACAGGGGAGAGTGCATGGCTGGAGCAAGAGCTTGCATTTCTGTGTTGACTCGGCTCTGGACAAGGTCTACTGCCCAGGTTTCCAGGGCTTTATTGGCGGCGTGGGTGTCAATTCCAGCGTTGTGCTTTCGCGGAGGGTGGTGCCAGTTCTTGATTATTGTTGGTAGTTCTTCGCTGCACATTAGTGCAGTTCTTGCATACCTAATTACATCACTTTTTGTAGCCTCCGGTGAAGTCCAAGATATATAGTAGAGAAACAATGTTAGATCCAACTTGAGAGTATTTGCCATGTAGTCAACGGCATCTTCAACTCTCTGAACAATTTCTTTTTCTGTTAAAAGAGCATGGAATGCTCAAAAAGCCTGAGTTTGTTGAAGAGCCTGCACCGGAACATTCGGAGTGGTTCCGAGTTGCGGAGTGCCATGATTGTCCGCAGATCTATCAAGATTGTTGCTGTCATGCAGATTGATATGGCTGGTCGATTGTTGAGCAGTCATTCAAGCCGTTTGTGAAATTGAGATTGAGGTAAAGTTGCGATAATTACAAAATTGCTCATACAGAATACTTCCAATTGCCTCTTTTGAATTAAAAGCAAATCACGTCAGGACCGACCCCCCCCCCCTGCGTGCTTCAAACTTGCCAGACGTTCTGGAGCAAGTCCCAACATCTGTTTTTCAATGTCCGATTGGGACTGTGATTGCTACAGCCACGTCTGGATCCGAGACTACAACTCTATGTGATCTGATTCCGATTTTACCAGTTGTTTTTGCTTACATAAAATAACTGCGCTGACCCAGTGTTACCCAATTTGGTGAGATATTTTATTCATGACAAATCTGCATCAAATCTATGTGATTATTTTGATGGTCTATATCGGACTTTAATACTACTTTTTACCTTACGACCAGGATATTGAGGAAGATCTAGGTGAATCTAGCGTGAACTGCCAGAGTCTGCAAGAATTGAGGTAAATCATGGTAAATCTATGTGGATTGATCCCATCTGGCATTTTTTCGGGCGTCTGTGTGTACAGGCACTTCATCCACATTCTCCAAAAGTGCTTAAGTTGGCCATCAATATATGTCGATCTATGTTGATTCAAGTTTATCCGCTCATGTTGCCTTTCTATTCCTTGTTGTTGCTATAGTCGCCCACATATTGTATCAATATATTTTTCATCTGGTTAAAACTTCTCACTTAGTCTCTCACCACTACTATCAGGGTCTATTGTCATGGAGACCAAACTTGGTCTCTCAAACTCCGGCAATTGCCACTCCTTCTGGATTGTACCTCCTTTCGCCTCCTACCATGCTCCATTTACTACGCTTGCCGTGTTTGCTTTGTATGCCATGTCTGTACCACAGCCGTTACAATCGGTCCATGGAGTCCAGAAGGTGGCGGGTGCACGGTCTCACTGATTAGAGAAGATCCTTGTCTGCAGAGCTGTGAACAAGATTTGGTAAAATTACTGTTCAAAAAGTGAATTCAACCACTAGCCTTGGCTACATGGAGATGTGCGCTCCATATAGAAAGTGGGGAATCTATGCAGATCAGTAAATATCAGTACAATCCATGTAGATCACCTTTGACATATGAAGATTCATAAAGAGTGTTGACAATAGAGCTTGATTACTTACTATCATTAAGAAGAACAAGAAAAATATCAAGCACAAATTGAGAGTGAGGTGCAATATTTGTCTATCTTAGTACGTTGATTAATGAGGATTGCGTGTTTATGGGTAAGTGCTGAATGGTTTGGGATTTTTGTCCAATAAGGGCTTTCATAAGCGGGTATGGCTCTGTCGTCATGTGACACAAGATTCCATCAAACTCTCGTAGATCCACGTAGATCTATGCTGTTGAACTTTGTAATTACCTTGTTATAATTTACTTTCTCCCCCTTGCATTACAATGTCTGACTCTTCTACGAGTGAAGAGGATTGTGCTACTGGTAACCATGTATACCTATTTATAATCAAATTATCAAATGTCATTAAACTTATAACCATTTATTTTGCTGTGCAGACATCCCCCACAGTGCTTCGTACAAAAGCATTCTGCGGGTACCTGGATATGTTATCAAAAGGAGACCTCATCAAGCGTCTCCGTCAGGCCATTGAGTACATGGCTGACAACTTAAAACTCGACATAACAACACTTTTATATTACGTATCTTGGACTGTTGAGGAAGCAGTCAAAGATCCCGTCATACAATATGCAAGAACTGCCTTGATGAACAGCAAAGAGCTTCCAATAATACTCAAGAACTGGCATCAACCCCCCCAAAGACACAGAGGAGGAATATCTACGAAAGGTGGCCGCCTCACACTTCAAGAACTAGCGCAGGACATTGTATCAAAGAAAATCAATGCCGAGATGCGTTCACTTGCCCCTAGCATGTGTCTCTCTCCTTCCAAAGTCTCAGAAATTACTCTACTATCCATCACAGTCGAGGATCTCTTCAAAACAGTCAAGACCGCTGCTCCAACCATGTGGTCTATTTGCCGCATGGCATTCTACACACTGCAGCAAGAACAATCCTGACCTTATGCATGATTCTCTTACAATAAATGGTTTTCTAGGTCTTTTTTGAACATAGTAATGAAATGATGCACATATAGTCAGTTGCAATGATAATTTCTATTGCAAGTTACAACCGTTCGCATCATAGTTGCAAACTTCAAAAATTCTTTGGCATATACTTCAAGGCATGCAGGACTTCAGCCAAGGGTCTCGATACACTACATGCCCTCGGGATTACCATCATCCAGAAGACAATTTATGGCATTATTGACGGAATTTCAAAGTTGGCTCACCGTGCACTTTGCATTGACATCCTTACATATCCCTTTGGCGGCTTACATGATAATTTCAATATGCAGCAATGGGTCTATGAGCAGTGACTCAGCAATCAGAGTCATTTCGATAGTGGCACAGCTGCAACCATCTTTGTTATAAAGGACCCTGCTGCAATTTCCCCGAGTAATTGCGGCTACCGTGCCCAGTATCAGATTGGATCCCAGAATCCCATACAAATCCTCGACATTCTTGAACTTGAATATTTGGCTGCGCCCCATCTTGAAACTCAGGCAGTCTATCAGATTCTATCAGTCCTGATGCATGCTACGCCATTCGATTTTGATACATATGAACACCGCAAGCACATCATATTCAAACGTCTTCTGTCTGTATTTCAACTTCCTATTGGTCCCCATACCGCCACTATTCAATATCTGCTTGATACCATTCATGTAGACGAATCTTCATACGAGGGGGATGAGGCTTGTTTAATTGAATTCTTCAGACAATTAGGCAAGGATGCACTCGAGGAACAGATGAAACTCGGTACCGACCAACTCATTGTCTGGCTCGGCGATCAGCTTACTACCTCTCCGATCTGCAGCATCAAGCGACTGCACTCTTAAGATCTCAACGCGCATGAAAGATACGGGTATCTTCTTGAACATGCCGGTGATACGCCCCCATTTTTATGCTAGTATACTCTCTGATTTTACTTTCCCATCTTCCGTTTCCGTCTTCGTCTCCTTCACCAGTTCTAACCTACGAGATTCGAACCAGATCCCAGATCTTCGAGCCAGATCTCCGATGTTCATGCCAGAAAGGTTCGAGTCATACCTACAAAGAGGTCCAAGCACTCGGAGATCAGTTTCCCAGAGTATCTTGGCTTGTCTATCAGTAGTATGAGAGCTATGACCTTTGCCTCGGATCTGGCCTTTTAGCTTTCTTATTGTTTTCCTCATGCCTTGTTCTCTTTGTCTTTTGTTTCTACCACATGGTCTGCTGTCATATGGTTCGTTAGCATATGGTCTGCACTGGTTTCACCTTTTATTTGGTTTTATTTTGATTTTATTTGATATTTTCGAACCTTTACTTCAAATTTACTATATAAACCCCTGTACTTCGTCTACAACAACAGAGAAGAGTGTCAGAACTTATGTGTAATAGCACAGGAGTGAGTGT
>MLYV02000895.1:0-10869 GCA_001913855.2 Hermanssonia centrifuga
GAAGCTCCGGAGGAGAATCCAAGTCCGGCACCAGTCTCAGAGGTCGAGATGGTCGCTCTGTTCCAGAGGTTCTTGAAGCAGAGAGGAGTATGAGACGTGCCAGTACTGAATGTGATGGCCGTTGGCTGCGCTTCTAGATACGCAAATGAGGACATTCCTGTTATCTTGTGACCACTTACATGTTGTTTTCTCTGTTCATATTGGCTGTCTTGCACTTCAACCTTTCTTGTGACGAACTCCCCGTTGTTATTGACCATCTTGGGCTCGCTTCGATACAGCTGCCAGTGTTAGTTATCTATCATCCCTGACTTTCCGTGATAGCACTGTGTTTGTTCATGTAATACTAGTAACTGGTATGCAATACACTGTTGTGCTACTACTGGGATTGGGAGCGGTGCCGCTATTAGCATCATCTAAATGAAGTAGAAGTTCTGCGTTAACATGTAGAGTACATTTAACTCAATAGGAAGGATAATGGGATCATCGTCCGATGTCATTGAGCTGAGATAAGGCTTGTGCAGAACGGCTACACAGGGTGTTCACTGTTTTCCTAGCTACTAGTCGTCACAGTAATGAGGCCTCGAAGAAAAATTCACACACAAGGTGGAACAGGGACCGCTCGGAGAATTAGGGATCACTGGACAATGCATTATGGAGCGATCTGCGGGGCGCGGCAGTAAGCGTTGACGTTGATATATACAGATTCAGTGTCTAGCCTATATACAAAGGGTTGCTGGCAGTCCACGGAAGTGCGGAGGGCGACACGCAATGCAAATGGTGAGTTGTGGCGAGCTGGATGTGATGTGGAGGATCCGGGATGTGATGTGATGGTAAGAATCACACAACACATTGCGATGAAGTATCTAGAACACTCACAACTGAATATCTACACGCAAAGGGGCCGACAGGATCGCGCGAGCTGTCCGCTGCAGAACAAACACCGATCCCAAGATGATCTGTAAAAGGCGTATGAGGATCCAGCGTTGTTAAGAATTGCACAGCACAATTCCGAGTATCTAAAATACGCACAATTGAACATGTACATGGAAAGGGACCAAGAGGATCGCGCGGGATATCCACCGCAGAGCAAACACCAATCCGGAGATGATCTCTAAAAAGGCGTATGAGAATCCAGCATTGGTAAGTATTGCCCAACACAATCCTGACTATCTAAAATACGCACGATTGAAAGCGTACATGGAAAGGGACCAAGAGGATTGCGCGGGATATCCGCCGCAGAGCAAACACCAATCCAGAGATGATCTGTAAAAATGCGTATGAGGATGCAGCGTTGGTAAGGATCGCACAAGACAACTCGAAGGTTTTCAAACATACCACATTGAACACGTACATGCAAAGGGACCCAGAGAATTGCGCAGTCTATCCGCTGCAGAGCAGACACGGATCCCTAGATGATCTGTAAAAGGCGTATGAGGATCCGGCGTTGGTGAGGATCGCACAACACGTTTCGAAGTTTCTAAACCACGCACGATTGAACACTTACACACAAAGGGACTCAGAGGATAGCGCTGGCTATCTGCCGCAGAGCAAACACGGATCCCTGGATGATCTGTAAAAGGCGTATGACGATCCGGCATATGATGTTATGGTAAGAATCACACAAAAACAACTCAAAAGTGTCTAAAACACATACAATTCAACGCTCACATGCAAAGGGACCAGGAAGATCGCGCGGGCTATCCGCTGCAGAGCAAACGCCGATGCCTGGATGATCTGTGAAAATCATACAGTGTGAATCCCTGTCCATCTAAGGTATGTACGACCACAGGCACATCATATACGCAGGGAAAGACATACCTGGAGGTGGGGGTATGCAAAACTGCACCAAACAAATGGCCGGATGATTCAAAAAGGAAAGATCAATGCAATCGTAGCCTTAATATGTAAAATGTGATGAATACAGGGGTTATTTGGGCACACAGTAGTATAAGGCTAGCCGCAGGGGAAGAGAACGCAAGGGGGAAATGGTTGAGCGGACGAGAGGAGGAGAAACCGATGAACGGCGGGATGATTTACGGAGGGTGGGAAGAGGGCCGATGCGTCCCGATTTGGGCGAGGCGCGCCATCATCCGCGCCGATTATCCGAGGGAGAGATCTTATCAAGGTCGCATCTTACCCGTCTCTCAGACCTTAGACGCTGGATGATCCGTGTACATGAGGTGGCGAAACCTGGGGTGCTCGTGATCAGTAGAATATGGCGAGCTAATATCAAAGAATCATTGATGACGTCGGCCGTGGGAGTTCGTATGAGTAGCAGGGTAGGTCGGGATACATACTGAGACATATTCAGGGTCTGGTGCCATTCTGTTACTGAGTTTGCTTACGGGAATGGCCTTGTCGGTCGTGGGGTTTCCATGAAATTGCCAGTAGGGGATTTTGATGGGACGATGTGCGCCAATGAGGCAATACCCTTCCGGGAGTAATAGCTAGAGTAGTAATATTCAAGTTAATGCGCTTTTTAGCATGATATAGGGAATTGCCAGGTGTGCGCTGTGAGATATTCACGAGCCGAAGCTACTCCTTTCTTGTCCAAAATCAAGTCCCTTTTCCCTACGTGGGGGTACTAGTCGATATGCCGGGTGATCTGGCGCGGTGAATGATGGCAAGTAATATTGCCATGAGAGCAAAGAATGATAGATTCATGAAGGCTGTGAAATATTCGCGGGATAACTGTCATCTCGCTGCCGGAGGATATCAAGGCGAAACGCCACTCGCCTACTGCTCTCTTCATGATAAGTCGACAACCGGCTAACCAACGTTTCTTTCAGGTCCGTCGCTATGAGCCCATTTGATACGTTACGGTCGCTGAGTAGTGATAGCATCTACTCGTGCCATAGGTCGTCGCTGATACCCTTTAGAAAGGAGGTCCGCTCATGATGCGAGCCGCAGCTGAAAGCAAGTTAGAACTTGATTACTTATGCATGTGGAGCGATGTTAAATGGCATAGTCTGCTGTGTTGGGCCAGCGCTGATGGGTAGATGGCAATTAGCCGTTTGGCTGATGTGGGGCGGAGGTGAATGCCGCCGGGGGACTCAAATTATGAGCGCATCCCAAGACTGCACGGTTTCAAGGTTTCTATGTCTACATCTCGGGTGAATATGAACATCAGATGCTTGGTGAAGTAACCAAAATGCCGCTTACGTTTTGATTTATTCGCATACTAGCTGACCTGCGCAGCACTGATTCGGGCGAACAACGATGTTCCGTCAGGGCAGTCAAGAACTATTGCCGAAGTACAGACTGAACGGCCAGTCCCTTTGACGCCAATTCCCTAAAAATGCAAATCACAGAAGGGCATATAAATGTAATGGGGTAACTGCCTCACCAGGCACCCAACCTCGAATACCGACATGAACAAGCTGTTCTCTCAACCCACACGCGTGATTGTCACGGTTGTTGTGATTTTATGCTCCGGCTTGGTGCTCATCGCCTCGAGTCACGCGTTGCCCCGTGTATGCCCTTTGGAAGTCTCTGGAGGGGCAGGTGAGTTTTTCAGCCTCTTACGTTCCCAATATAATGGTATCAGCGGAGCTTACTATATGTTCTGTCTGTTCATAGTGCCTACAGGGTGCCCCTGCCCATCCGACGCGCTTTGTATATGAAACTATTTGTGAGTGGAGGGGCTACATCGGATCCTGAATACTTACCACAAGTTATATCCGTCCGGTAGATCACTTATAATGCACTCCTCCAAGATAGTTGAATTTAACACCTCCGATTACCACCTGGTAAAGGTCATCTAGGCGTGGAAGGGACATCCTGAGCGCGTTGTAGATGTAGAACGGAGCTTCACTGTATAGCAGATACATGTCAAACATAGATATCATAAAACTGGTCAGTCCATATCCAACAGGATCATGATGGTATTTGGCAAACCTTCAAAGAATGGAATCAGATCTGTGGTAGCAAATTGAGAAATCAACTCTACCTCCATACACCGTCACGAAGATAGTTCGAGACCTTGACGAAGTATATCTTCAAACTTCTGGATGGAAACTTACTAAGTTGAGCACTGTGCGCAGAACGTCGACAAACCGTGATTGACTGCAACAATTCCTGGAAATTTCAGAACCCCACTCCATATCATGGTAAGTAGTAAACACAGGTGCATCTTAGACGAGAGCTGCCGATAAACAGCCGCTTGAATCCCATGTTAGGCTTTGGAATCAAAGAATTTGGAGGGAAGATACTTACAGTCATGCGGTCCAGCCCCGAGGCCGTTCACGGAAATCAACGTTTCTGTTGTGAAGTACTTCAATTGGGTTAGCGACAGTGGAGGGGGTTTTCGTGCATTAAAATTGGAGAGACGCGCCTATACAGCGGCTCGTCGGTCCTAGATAGCTGCCTAGAGCAACGGTACTTTCGGATAGTTGCAGCCAATCTGAAATGCCCTTTGATGTCCAAGATCGCGTTCATCGTAACCAGCCCGTCGACCAAGACTGTTCTTGCAAAGGCTTGGTTTTTCTGTTTGAATTCATATTTTAGAGGCCAAAATATCTCCATCATCTTACCTAGTACAATTCGTTTCCGCCCAAAGACTCATCGTGGAGAGGATGCGACCATAACGGAGCAGTAGCATGCGAGATGTGTATTGACAGGAGACCAATCAGCTAAAGAAGCCGTACATCTTGCGGTTCTAGGATAACAAACTCAAAGTTAATGGTGGAATTACTAGATTTAGGTCGCGAATTGCTCACGCCTTGGTATGCTATCTGGACAGACATGGTCAGCTGAAGATATCTTCGTAGCCTGGTCTGGTCTGCTGTTATGTACAGTTTGTTTTTCAACAATAGTTAGACAGCTCGAGAGTTCACCGGAGACACATCCGTGTGGCGATGTACTGAGCGAAGAGCATATAATGCGCCGGGAGGCTCACGAAAACTTAGCTCTCGCAATCCAATCCACCCTATTTGAGCCATCACAGGAAACACTATGTTCTTCGAGTCCAAACACATGCTTGTCATTGTTTTCTTGGTCTTCTTCTTTGGCTTCCTCGTCACCTCTGGTCATGCGGTGCCAATTCAATCATGCACCACGAACCGGCGAGACGTAGAATTTTCTGGAGATGATACTAGTAAATAGTCCAACCTACGTTCTCGAGTGTGACGAGTAGATCGACTGCTTACGTTTCTATTTGTTGATAGTACCCCCGGATTGCATCTAAGCTGTTTGATTGTCAAGAGTGAGATCAAATCTTGTGAGTGGAGTTTCACTTCCCATATTCTGGGATGATTCACGAGTTGCGCTGAAATAAGGAGTGGATAGACTCATCATTGAGAGTCGAGACAGAATAACCATCTGTAGATGCAGCTGTTGTCGACTGGTCTAAGCTTATCAAATAAAAGGATACCTGCGAAGGATACGATATCAGAATGGCTCATTGAGTTATTGCTTGTGACATAACGCACCGCTGTAGTACCATTGACAGACTACCATACCACAAATCAGTTGATTCCCTTACTACCGACTTGCGACATCGCTTATAAACGCGTTTTATAGGCTTCGACTTCCGTGTGTTTTGCGAATCATAAGTTCGATGAAAGAAATGGATTCTACAAGCATATAACGCAGCAAGGATCGAGAGTCGCGCTGCAGTGGTAGCGCCAGAAAGAAACAAAGAGACTCCACGTGGCAATTTCGTACGTGGAACTACGATGGCAAACACTGCTCCTCCAGGGCCATCACGGTCAGTCTTACAGACCGCAGTTAGCTTACTAGTATAATAAAGGCGACCACTTCACTAAGATCTCAACCGATCTCCTGCTTATCATCCACTCTGAAGAAGTAAGATGTTCTTCAACCCTACTCGTGTGTTTGCGACTGCCTTCATATTCTTTTGCTTGGGCTCTTTGTTCATTGCCTCGAGCAATGCACTGCCAGTGCCCATCCCCGACTATTGCCCCTTGGAATCATCGGAAGGCGGTGAGTATTCAGTCCGAGCCTGGATAGTAGGGTCGCCCGCCAGATAACTTATACTCGTATTTTCCCCCAGGTCCGGTGCATATACAAGGGTGGTTATCCGACAGATGTTCTGCAAATTGATTGCTATGAGTGCGACAGTTATCTGTTGTTCAAGTTTGGAATAAGTAAACGGGGTGTCTTGACTAGGTAGAGCTTGGATCCGAGAACTCACTAGGATGTCATGTGGGTGGTGGGAATATTGGTGTTAACAACTTGAGCTTCGAGGATTATATTCAAGAAGTGTTTCTAGAGATAGAGTATCAATTCGCTTCCAGTGTATCTTTCGCACCGGCCTTACTGTAACGCTTCTCCTAAAATCCTAATAATACCATTTCATCCACATGATACCACGACTGCTCTAAAAGGTTTCGGTTTGTTGATATGAAGGCACTAGAGTACCAGATCAGCCCTTGTGAGTGGAGTCTCACTTTCCATATGCCAAATTCTCGGATGATTCACGAGTTGCGCTGCAGCCAGTGGAATAAGACTCATCATAACCATCTGTAGACACAGTTGCTGTCATCGACTCGTGTGAGTTCATGGCATAATAGGATGACTGCGAGGGATAGAATATCAAGATGGCTCGTTGAGTTATCGCTTGTGACATAACGCACCGTGTTGTAGTACCAGTACCAAAACTCATTTAGTATTTTACTACCGAACGACACCTAAACGCATTTCATAGGCTTCAGTTTCCATGTGCTTTGTGGCATGTTATAAGTTTTATGAAAGAAATGGATACTATAAGCGTATAACGCAGCAAAGACAGAGGATCGACTAGCCTACCAAAATAAATGAAAAAGACGCCATTACGGGTAGAGCCTGCCGGACTGTATGAAGCTTAGCCGCTCATCCTCAGAAAATGCTTACCGAGGACGACCAACCTATCTTGAGCATCTACCAGTGTTTTCAGGACATTGACACAGCAAAAACGATGGCACAAGGTCCGTGCTCCCTCTCAGATGCTATGATCACAATTGAGCTGGGACTAGGGTTCATCCAAAAAGGGGCTGGAGATTTATCCGCAACGTCCGCACAGGGTACGCACGTGGTACGCAACATACGCAACATGCGTGGATACTCCTCAAATTGGAGATTTACAATGTTCCTTCCCTCAGTCTTCGTATGTTACACTTCAAAGCTCACAAATGTACAGGTTGCAAAGCATGGGGCCTTCAGATGGCTGCTCCGACACCAGCAAGTCACCGTTAGCAACACCGTGACGCCGTATTGACAACTCTGCCTCAACAACTCAGATGCAGGTATGAATTATTGTGTCGTTTTCACAACCTAGTGTTTAATGACCATGAGACCAGGTCTCCGAAGGTACGGGAGAATTATACCAGGGTCCCACCCTCAGATTGTATGACATGTTCCGCACTGGTTGCGGATATGTTGCGTATCGGTTGCGGACTGGTTGCGTATCGGTTGCGTATCGGCTGCGGACTGGTTGCGGACGTGTTGCGTATCGGTTGCGGACGTGTTGCGTATTGGTTGCGGACATTGATGGTATGCACAAGACACCATTTGTATCTTTGTGAGGTATCTTGCGTTGTTTATGATGTTGCCGAGCAGTGGTTCTAATGAGCGGCACAATCCGTGCGGATGGCCATTTTGGGCCAATGTCCTCGATCGACTGATCGTCTTGACGGTTCAACTTTCAACGCTCAGCACTAATCCATGAGGCTACTAGACATTGTAAGCATTTCCCCTTCAACCTAATCCGAACTTGGCTGAATTGTTATTCAGCTTGTAAATTTTATGAATTTTTGAATATACATGAGCTTCTCTGTGACAACTCCCGCCCGCCCACTCCTTTGACGACCACATATCTTTATCTCTCTATAATCTCTACTAATCCCGTTAAACCCTAACGTTCAAACCTGCCAGATGAACAGGGTTTTCGTACGTTCACCATGATGATATAAATATTCAGTTAACCAAACTGTATTCTCGCAGGCTTTAATTTCTGATGCAATTGCGCTATTAGGAGGTAGTTTTGGCGGCCCTGCCGAGAATTCTCAGTCAACGAGGAATCGGTCGGTTGGTAGTGCGCCAGAGCCTGTTTCTTGTGTTGCGGATACATCATACAGCACACTGGGTGAGTACGCCGAGCTGTATCCCATCTTTGGCAAGCCTAGATCATCCATAATATAGCAGTCTCTTTACCCGGACAGCGTCTTATCCCTATATATCAAGATGGTGGGTCCGATTGCACCGTTTAGTCAAACGCACCATCCTAACAATCTTTCTCAGGCCTAATCATTGCGTATCATGCAATCCCCTCATTTCTAAAGCTCGAACAACCGACATTCCCACTTCCACCACCCGCCGTTATTGGTCCGTCGTCACCTATAACGAAGCCTGCTACTTTACAAATCAAAGAAGAGGCAGCCAGCATCATCGCTACTCCTAACCCTGCTACCTCTATAATCTCGCCTCTCCATGTTGACCATCGAAAGTGCGCATTACCAGTGAAATTACCGCTTGGACTGCCGCCGCCATCCTACCGCTCTGAGAAGAGCGTAGTACTGCCCATCCTAGAGCCAGTGATGGTGAAGGAGACACCAGCCAGTGCTGCCACCAGGCCTGTTAATACATCTGCTGGGGCTCAATGGGATCCTTGGCCTGATGGCGACTTCACACAGGAGTTGACGAGCTCAGAATTCCAGCAGACACTCCAGTGCATGGTTCACTGGTCCTACGAAACTTCTGAAAGCAGCAGAGGATCTGAATACTCCGAAACAGTCGATAAGGGCCGGAAGTCTTTTTGTCGCTGCAACGGTATCATTCGATGTGACAATCCAGACTGCTCTAGGATTCTCCGACCATTTGCAAAGACTGCTGGTCGCGAGAAGCAACTTGCATGTAGTTGCGAGTGCAAATCAGGAGCTCGTCTTCAGCACTTCACGTGCCAGGCAAGGTGGATAATAACCACCATGGCACATGGAAGACGACACTTTGAGCACCGTGGACATCACAGCCATTCTCGTCTCACTCATCAACTTCATTTATCTGGGCAGGAAAGAGCAGAGTTTGAAGCCCTCGTCTTGGCAAACCCTACCGCAGGACCTTTGGAGCTTTGCGTTGGCCCACGTAATCTCAAGGGCACTGGTAAATCCGCAGCAGACATCGCACTGCCATTACTCAACAAGGATCGAATCAAGGTTGAGCGTAACCAGATTCGCAGGGGCTCAAAGGGTGATTTGAAGTCGCTAGATGCCTCTTTGGTTGAATTCGAGGAATTTTGTGCGGAGGAGGATTTCGTCATTCAACATCCCACCATTGAGCCAGTTTCTGTCATATCCATGCAGACGGCTGCTATGCGATCCGAGTTGATCAAGGATGCTCCGATTGAAGACGATGCCGTAAATGGCATAGTCACTGATGCAGCCCATGGTTTCTGGCAGGAAAGCAAGATGCTATTGCTCATCAGTTCCTCATACTCGTCAGTACTGCAAATGTGGATGCCAGTTTTGATCTCCTACATGAACGGCGCATCTGCCGACCATTATCATCATCACTTCCTTGCCCTCTTTCGGAGTATCCGTGATAGAGCCAATGCATGTGGCGTCAAACTCACTGACTCTCTTTTCCGAAATGTATGTGCACATTACCACCTCATGAGTCCTACAAACATACTCTAACATATCATGATATCAGGTACTTAGCTTTAGCGAAGCAGAACGAGGCGGCTTTATCAGCGCATATATTGCGTTCTGGATTGAAGAAGGTTCCAGACGTTCAGAGGATGATCTCCGGAGTGCTGCCGAAAAGTTGCTGAAGGGCTGCCGTCAGCATTTTGGTGCTGGAGTTACTCGCATCAGCAGGAACAGTGGTATCATTCCTTCAGAGGAAGCTGCATTATTCAAGAAAATGGCCCTCGGTCTCCTGGACCTTCCCAGTGTCAAGAAGTTCCAGAAGCATGCGAAACGCCTACTCAAGAAATTCCCTAAAATCAAGAACTGGTTGGAATGGTGGACACGGGAGGCACATGCATCCATGCTTTTCATTGCTCATCGTAAGATGGACCCGATCTTATGGGACGAGCTTCCACAGAGTACAAACGCAGAAGAAGCCATGCATGCAAAAATATATGCAGCTCGCATCAAATCCTGGCCACACTGGATATCTGTGGGGATTTTTAGCTAGGATAAAACTTGAAAATAAGTTGAAAAGAGTATAAACTTTATTCATAATTTTCAATATAAAATTCTAGTAAAAATTCTGAAAAACTTCCTGATTTTATCTGATGATATTTTGTGACAAATCTAAGATATTTTTGACTCAAAATATGCTTTAAATTTTGTCTTAGCTTTTCTACCTTAAAATCTTATTACAACTTTAGCAAAATCTATCAAATTAATGTTTTGATCAGATTTCCTTCAGTTTTTACAAACATCTTGCACAAGAAAAGTATAGACAAAGTTTAAAGCATATTTTGAGTCAAAAATATCTTAGATTTGTCACAAAATATCATTAGATAAAATCAGGAAGTTTTTTAGAATTTTTACTAGAATTTTATATTGAAAATTATGAATAAAGTTTATACTCTTTTCAACTTATTTTTGAGTTTTATTCTAGCCAAAAATCCCCACTGATATCCAGTGCCATCAAATACCATTGAGGCAACGGCTAAGGTACAGTTTCAACCATGTTATCTGAGAAAAATTAGGACTCACATCACTTCAGATCTGGCAAGGGAGCACTTGTTCGCTGGGGGCCTGATTTTAGCTATCCAGCTCGGCTGCTAAATCAAGTCAATCTCACTCAATGGCGAGTGAAGCTCTGGAGACATTGCGGATTTGCCGCACCTACTCCGCCAAGCCTAGATATTATTGTGTCGGAAAAGGACATTGTTGATGAACTTTGGCAGGACCAAACCGG
>MLYV02000898.1:0-13701 GCA_001913855.2 Hermanssonia centrifuga
GTTGCGTACCTGTTGCGTACCGGTTGCGAACCTGTTGCGGATCTTTGCCCGCTGCCACGCAAGATTTGTAGCTAGAAAATTGTAGCAGCGAGAATACAAAGAACTGTGACCCTAAGACAAGCAAAAAAAACTGAGGCCTTGGCATGGATGCTGTTGACCCTCAGTCATGCAATAAAAATGGTGGCTTCAACCTAGTAGAGCAGACCAGTGGAAAGTCTCACTGTAGTCTAGTCATCTGCAAATAAAGATTTATTATTCAGGGGGAACTAAACCACATGCTATAGTATATGTACAGTGTAGTGTAGATAGACTATATTATAAAACTACTATGATTTTGTAAAACTTATAATGCAACGAATGCAAGGGATGTGAAGGCAACGAATGCGATGGTCATTACAGTACCGAATGTCCAGTATTTATACTGTACTACAGATCAAACTAATACAACTACACTGCGGACTGTGGACTGCGATCCTAGTACATGAACTGCGAGGTGCTGCGTGCACGACCAATATGATACTGCGCTAGTACTGCGATCTAATGCAAGTACTGCGGCCTAATATAAGTACAGCTACGGATGATGTAATAATAGGAAAAGAAACGGATTCTTACAGATTTTCCACTACTAGGCTAGTATTGATGCGGATGTGTTGCGGATCGGTTGCGTACCTGTTGCGTATTTTTTCCTATCCCCGCCTGTGTATACCTTGGCTCATCGCGTTCATGCCAGATCTGACGGGGGAAAGGCGGTTTGATGTATCTTGGAGTCAACGCTTCCAATGGCCCGAAAGAGCACCCTAGGAGCCCTGCCGTAGATAATTCCTCGTGCGTTTTGTGGGAGCAGCCGCCCACTCACTAGTCGGGACTTGGTGCAAAAGATTACTTGGACCTCATTCCATGTTTTTTGGAAACACTGATTGTTGAGCCAGTATGTCAAGAGACCGCGTTTCCGTATGCGAACACTGGGACTAGGCAAAAATTGCCACATTGTTGGATCAAACTGGGCGAATAGAGCCCAAAGAACGGTGTCATCACAGAGCAGCACTCGTTACGGTCTGTGAGTGCGCACTTGAGGAACCGTCACTCTATAGGACCGTACGCTTGAGCAAGGTGGGCGCGAAGTGGAGGTAGGCTTGATGGGTGAGAGGCGAAGAGGGTCTAGGAAAGTGAGCGACAAAACTTGAAGGCGTACATCGTTCCATAAATTGAGACGGAATGTATTTCTGGTAGCAAACGAAATATATGGTCAACAATGCATATGCTATCAGATATCAGCCAACCCCGGCTTTAAATTATTCGCCCTGGGAAATGTTGAACAGGGCAAAAGCCGGAAGAGCGAGCGATGGTCTTTTCAAGCCGAGACCCCAAACAAACATGTACAAGCAACGCGATCACCTGCGCCCCCCACGTGTCATTTTTGCACCGCTTTCTCGTGAGTCCAATTTAGTTGGAAGATCCCCTCTGACCAAAATTACCCAGAAATATCAGCTTCCATAAGGTGCAGCAGGCGGGATATCCCGGGCTGGTGTACAACAGACGGTATGTCGGATTGAGAGTAAACATATGGAGATGAAAACTCACCCATTGTGCCTCTGTACCAGGGCTTGTGCGAATTGGCCGCTTCAAATTCCCTGCATTTGACGTGTGTTTTCTGGACGCACACCTTTGCACAGGCAAACCTCTCGGCATATTACTGGTGCAGGTCAGACTCTATTTTACTGTCATGGCCCACCTGTCTGACCGTCTTCAGAGGCATATATACCAAGTGGGCGCATATGAACAGTCCCGGATGGCGTGTATCTGAACGAAGGAATCAGAGCAAACTTTCATCTCCATTGGCTTATCATTACTATGTATTCCTGCGCCGGTCGTGCAATTGCTTCGCACATCCAGTGGGGTACGCTCCTATTTGTTTCGCATTTTGTGAAGGCTGACGCAGATGACTTTGCAAGCACCGGCGTACACCTTATAGGTGACAACTGCGAGTTGTTCCAGGTAGTCAATGCAACACCCTACAGTAAACGGCGGACCCTCCGGATTTAATTCCTTGCACACGTACAGTACTTTTGTGATGTGTCCTATCAGATCAATATATGCATGTCAAAGTGAGTCCTATTTTGCCGGCTTTGCGATTGATGCCAATTTCAATCTAATGGTATACTTCATATCTATAGTGTAAATATGACTTCTATCGACTTCCCTCTCTTGCGAAGCTTCTGGTATTCGACAGCTAGCGCTCATGGCGATGACTTGAACTTTATATACGCCTCGTGTAGTCCTCACCGCCCCGAGTACACCTCTTTCCCATACCACCACCACCACTCCTCTAGCTCTCAATCTTCATCCCTCTCGAGCTCTCCAATCACAATGGACGCCTTTGGAACCGTCATGACCGCCTTTCATGCGGCGCACAAGGTTTACGAGCTCGTCAAGACGATCAGAGACGCACCAGAGGAGATTCAGGCTCTCCAGGATCAAGTACAGCTTATGGACATCGTCCTCCCGAAGATCAAGGACGTTCTGCAGCGAGAGGGCGATTCCACATCGATCGCTCTGCTCGTCACCAAAGCCGAAGAATTGACCTCGACCGCCAACCCGTTCCTCAACAAGGTTAAGGCGATATTTCAAGATAAGAGAAAGCTGAAGAGGTTGAAATGGTTGTTCAAGGCCGGTGAAGCAAAGGGACTCTCCGAGAAGCTGAGAGCCTTTCATGCATCGCTTTCTGTGGTATGCGCAGCGCATTCCATTGAATTTCCGTGAGTAAACTCTATCACTGCTTTACCAGTACTTACCGCATGTTGATGCACTGCCACCTCAGAGATCATATTCGGGCGTCCCTTGCTGAACTTGATCAAAGACTAGAAGAGTCGTTCGCCTCTATACACCATCGTCTCCGCGATGTCCATGCACATCTGGATTTCACCCTGAACGCAACCCTGGTTGGCGTGCGCGAGGTCGTCCAGGAGGAGCTGACGATGTCCTTGGATGTGTTCATGTACACCCTTGTGACGACTCTCAAGCGCGAGCTCCGAACCATGGCGAATGAACAGCGACGGGGCGAAAGTCATAATTTTGACCGGTACTCCGTCCTATACGATACATCCGACGTCGCACAGGCCACCAACGTACAATACACATCCCCCGGCCAAAGCTCGACGTCTGCTCAACGTGATAACCTCCCTTCCGCCATGACTCCCACAGCTTTCCACCATCTCCCTCCCTTGGTCTCATTGAACGAGCCTCCCTGTAAACACTGCGGATGCCAATGTCATTGTGCTGCCTCCGTCTGGAGGACCCCGAAATCGCTGGGTTGGATCGTTGGAAACCATTACGTGAAGATTCCATTCCCGCATCGGCTCTGGCCTGGTATGGTACAATGTGATGTCCCTACATGCAAGAAAGGCTGGTTGATGGAGGTCAGATCCTCACTGCCGTATTGGTTCGCGCGGGTCGAGATGCAGACGCGGGTCGAGGCTCTACCTGTGCATTTTTGCATTCAAACCCCAAGAGTGAACCCCGAAATTGATTGGCGTTTGAGTTTGATGGTTCTTGAGCGTGGGGCAGATGTCTTTAAAGAGCTTTTGTATTCTCGTCGGGCGACGATCAACGATGTCAATACCCGTGGTTGTAGTCTACTCCATGTATGTTCGAAAGTTATTTTGAATGCACCCGTGGGTAGTACTGACGATACTTATTAGCTTGCGATCGTGCATATCGACAAAGCCAGAACCTACCTCCGACTCAATAACGTGATTACTGCGATATCCTACTTACTGGAAGTCGGTGTCCCGCAGGAATGGCAGGAGTTCGACGGTAGGTGTGTGAGTTTACCAATCATGTTTAACCTTCTGCGTGCTCATCAGAATTATTGTTTCAGGAGTGTCGCAGAACTAGCCTTATACTGGATTCAAGTACTATACATTGGTGACCGAGCATCTCAATTGCAATTGCTTGAACAACTTCAGGTCAGGGTCATAGGCCCATTGCTCCAGGACGATTTCAATGGGGTAGCGACCAGATTTGGCATGACAGAATTGCACCAACGCCTGTTTCTTCCGGGACCCCAATTGACAGCAGAAGGTCTCGTGGACCTTGTGCCTCTGCGCAATACACCTGATGGGAGAGGTTGGACTCCATTATATTATGCCATCCGATGGGCACCATATGCCATAGAAATGCTGCGCAATGCTGGCGCCGATCTACAATTGGTCAAAGAACCACTGCACGTTGCGATAGTACACTCGGACAGCACTATCATCGGGCCGCTGATTCACGCTGGGGCCGATGTGAACGAACGCGACGATCCGGGTGGATGTACTCCGCTGATCTATCTCACAAAATGGACATACCTCAACAAACGGTACGAGAAAATGAATGAACTCATGCGCCACGCAGGCGACAAGATCGACTGGGATGCGCGAGACGAGGATGGGAAGACCGCGTTAGACTACGCACTGGAAGGACGGCTACCGATGAAATTTGTTCGTCTGCTGAAACGATACAGCTCGCGGGATATTCTAGAGCAGGGTGGAGGGAGTGCTATACAGGTTGGGAATTGGGGGTGGACATATGGAGATGACGGGTATGCAAATCTGTATCATGCTTATTGTTGTTGGTCAGGCGGCGAATGCCCGCTTTGCGTTGTGGAAAGGACTCAAATTCGAGAGGTGACGACAGAGGAGGAGGAGGAGGAGGAGGAGGAGGAGGCTTCAATGCCCGGGGGCTTTAAGCTATGACAGACAGTTAGTTTAGCAACCGGATTTACACTGGTAACGCGGCGAGACAATTCAAAATTATGACAACACTTGTGCCAGTTCCAAATCTCAGTTGCTTAGTACTCACACAAGTTCCAAGAGTAACATCTACCATGAATAAGTGCAGTATGTATACAGAAAACTACGGCAAGTTACACAATGCCCTCAGTCATTCTGAACGAACCAAGAAGACGGTCCGCGAGAACATGAATACTGAGAAAGGGGTCCACAATTGGCGTCCCTTGAGCGAGGTTGCCTTGTGGACGCATTGTTGACGACTATAAGGCTCAGCGAAGGTATGACAGACGCCGGAGGGGCAGGCAATAAAGGCAATAAACTCTCCGCGTTGGTGTAAACAGAAAGCGAATTTCAGAGTACAACAAATAACCACAGCGTTCCTAATCACCCTGGATGTAGAAAATGGCAAGATATCCGGTGATAGGTCCTCGTTATTAGTAACGCCGCACTGATCAGAAGCGTGATACATGATGATCAGCCGAGGGACGAGAAGATTCCTTTAAAAGCGAATAAAGGATAAAATACAGACAGATCCAACGGAGGAGCTGAATGATAAACAACTTGAACGTAGTGTATCGTTGACGCCGTTGACAAAATGGAAAGCGCACGTGGCAGCCCACGTGGACACAACGTGGCTCGCTTGCGACCGGAGTGACTGGCCAGTCTCCGAAGATCTCTTGGGAAGTTCATTGTGAAAACAAAATAATTCGAACCTACATCTTCCACTACAGCAAATAACCTCGGACGTATCCTCTTCGAACATTGAACTGGAATACAGGTTGGTGATGTATGCTATGCCAGAAGGGCCCCGGCTTAGGCTAGGCCAAGCCTGAGCCGTCTCAGATAGGGCTCAAAGCTCGGCCTGTGAATGTAGTAGGTCTCCGTGCCCTCGAAAGCCTAGGACTCGTGAGCCCGCGCAGCACTGCCAGGCTGTATGTCTGATACACTGGCGCGTCTGGCCCGGTGCCTTCAGACGCCTTCAAAGAATTTGTTCGAATGCTGATGCCTTCGCTCTTGGACTCTCCAAGCATGGCGGACCCCCTTGGGATCATCACTTCCACTTTACACGCAGCACACAAGGTTTACGAGATAGTCAAGACGATTAAGGATGCGCCTGAAGAGATCCAGGCTCTCCAGGACCAAGCACATCTACTGGATAGCATTCTCCCTGGGATTAGCGATTTTCTGCAGCGAGCGGGCGAATCCACTTCGATGTCCCTACTCGCTGCCAAAGCTGGAGAGTTGAATGCCAGCGTTGAGAGGTTCTTGAACAAAGCTACGAAGATGTCGCCGCGGGGTGAGCGGAAGGTGAAGAAATTGAAATGGTGGTTCAACGCCGATGAAGCGAAGAGTCTCACAGGAAAGTTGTCTGTGTTCTACGGAGCACTTTCTGCCTCGCACTCAATTGAATCTTCGTAAGGAATTCCTTTTTTCATTTAAGAATATTCTCATTATGCAATGTCTTAGACGTCATATTCATACGTCCTTTTCCGAGCTTGACGTAAGATTGGAGGAGTCCTTCGCTTCGACAAACGACCGCCTTTCAGGATGTTTTACTGAGGTCCATACGCATCTAGACACACAACTGGTTGGTGTGCGCGAGATTTTTCAAGAAGAGTTGGCAAAGACCTCGGAGGAGCTCATGCATGCTCTATTGGTCTCTCGCGCGTGCGAGCTCCGAACGCTAGCTAATCAACAGCGACGAGGTGAGGGTCATGGCTTCGACCAGAACTCCGTCCTCTTCAACACGGACTACGTCGTACAGGCTACGAGTGTACTACCCGATTTCCGAGGCCAGGCGGAGGGCAGCTCAACCTCTACCCGACCGGACTACGCACCGTCCACCATGGTACCAGGCTATCCGCCTCCTTCTATCTCACCGCTCGAGACTCCGTGTAAACACTGCAGCTGTCAATGCCATCGTGCTGCATGCCTCTTGCGGACCCCCAAGTCAGTGTCTTCGATCATCGGAGACCATTACGCGAAGATTCCTTTTCCGCATCGGGTCTGGCCTGGTCTGGTACAATGTGACGTACCTACGTGCAAGAAGGGCTGGTTGATGCAGGTCAAATCTTTCCTGCCGTATTGGTTCGCGCGGGTCGAGATGCAGATGCGATTTGAGGTTCTGCCTGTGCATTTTTGCATCCAAACCCCGAGGTTTAACCCCGAGATTGATTATAAGATGGCTGAGACGGTTCCCGAGCGTGGGGCGGATGTTTTCAAAGAGCTGTTGTATTCCCGTCGGGCGACGATCAACGACGTCAACGAACATGGTTTGGGTTTACTCCATGTACGTCTCAAAGTTATCTAGAATCCGCTCATATGCAACCTTGACGATACTTGCTAGCTCGCGGTCTACTATATTGGAGACGTCGCGGACTCGGACGATCGTCAACTGAACAACGTGATAGATGCGGTCTCCTATTTGCTGGAAGTCGGCGTCTCCCTGGAATGGCAGGACGTACACAGCCGGTGTGTGATTACACGGTTTATGCTGCCTGTCACGGTGTTCACTGTCGGAATTATCGTCTCAGAACCCCCCAAGAACAAATCCTATTATTGATTTTGGAGTTTGGCGTAGAACGGGCATCCCAATTACGAATGCTTGAACAAATTCAAGTCCGACTCATAGGTCCGTTATTCCAGGACGACCTCAAGGGGATAACCACCAGAGGCGGCCTGACAGAATTGCACCAACGCCTGGTTCTCCCGGGACCCCGATTGACGGCAGAAGATCTCATGGACCTTATGCCCTTGCTCAATACACCTGACCGAGAAGGTCGGACCCCATTATATTATGCCATCCACTGGGCATCATATGCCGTAGAAATGTTGCTCAATGCCGGCGCCGATCTGCAATTGGTCAAACAACCACTGGGGCTTGCGATCGTATACTCGGACAGCACTGTCATCGGACCGCTTATTCATGCTGGGGCCGACGTGAACGAACGCATCTATGATAGATCCACCCCGCTGATCTGGACCATGAAACAGGACACCACTGGCAAAAGACGGTGCGAGATAATCTCCGAACTGGCACGCCACGCAGGCGACAAGATCGATTGGGATGCGCGAGATATTGAAGGGAAGACCGCGTTAGACTATGCACTGGAAGTTAAAGAACGGCTGCCCACAGAAGGGGTTCGTATGCTGAAACGACGCAGTCGTCGGGATATCCTGGAGCATGACAGAGGGAGTGTTATGCAGGTCGGGAACTGGGAGTGGACATATGGAGATGGTGTCGGGTACGAATATCTATATTGTATATGTCTCTTTGTGGGCGAAGAGTGCACATGCCCGCGTTACGGGGTGGAAAGCACTAGGATACGGGAGGAGAGCACGGAGGAGGAGGAGTTTGCGATGCCTGGGAGCTTCAAATAAGACATTTACGTGTATCCATCCCGAATTTTCATTGATGACGTGGACTCTACGAAGGAAACTAGTATAGTAAATCATGACGATCTACCTCAATATTTACTTGTTCAGCTGTGCAACTCACGAGCAGTCTTACGTTCAAGTCGGGAAAGCGACCTTGTATACTAGTGTTTTGAGATATTATCAACGTACGAAGCAAATAATGGGAATAGTATGGCACAGTGAGTCAGACATCATAGACATCATGACACGATTTCGGTCATTGGGGTATCAAAGCAGTACTAGTAGTTGCAAAGTCCCGTTTCCGCGTTATCTTCTACGGTATACTAGTAGAGTCAATTGTGAGGGGTATGTACTCGGACATCGCAAGCAAGCAGATGAAACAACAAATAATAAGTAGCACACAACTACATCCGTACAAAGCTACCCCCACCAACGGCCAGAGTTTGCCCTGCAGCACCGCTTTGATGAAAATCCGGTGATCACCGCTGCAAACTGCCCCCTAGACCGCACAGCGCAAGCGCAGCATCCATAACGTCGTTATCCCGAATCACCCTCACATCCTGCCTCTTTCCCCTCACATCCATCTTCTTCACATCGTTTCCGCGCCTACAAGGAGGTCCTAGACTCCCTTGACTGCTATTAGGCGTAACAGCCTCGTGCGGATCTTCCACGTCCGTATCCCCGCTGACGTCCATCCCGTCCATATCATCCAACAACAGCTCGTCCATACTATCCGCGCTCTTCCTCTTCGTCCCTGCCCTACCACCACCTCTCCTCACCTCGTTCTCATCCGCCAAACTCCTTCTCGAGACTCTGGCAGCGGCACATGCCCACTCGAGCGTCGGTTTTGCACGCACTGACGACCCCCCTGCGCCCCGGATATTGATGGAGAAATCAAGCAACTCAAGGTCCCGATCGTGTCCCGATTCCGGACTCGAAGGGGACAAGGGCGAAGAAGGCATCGTCTCCCATATATTCCTGCCGCCGCCGCCGCCGTCGTCGCCGAGGTTCATGGTGGACGCTTTTGGCGTCCGGGGCGCTGGGCGTTCTGCGCGCGTGGCGATGTGGTCGAGCGAGGGACGACGGTGCGCGTGTGATGAAAGGTGCGGGCGCGAGCGGTGTGTGTGGGGGTGGGTATGTGTGTAGGATCGGACGGTGCGGGTGCTGGAGTAGCTGGATGAGGTGGGGGATGCGCTTAGAGGCGGGGTGCGTGGGTAGCTTGAGGAAGTACGTGTGCTGCTCGTGCTGGCGGAGGGTGTGGGGGAGCGAGAACGTGATGGTGCGTGAGAAGGAGCGGAGTTGGCGTCTGGTGGTACGGGGGGTGCGTTGCTTAAAGCGACTTTTCGTTCCATCTGACGCTTGTTCTGAAACCACACGGTCACAGAACGGAGTTCACTGTCATTAAGTAATTAACGGGGTTCTTCGTTTTAGCGTCGCTTTCCCCTCGGCTAGAGGATCAAAAAGTCAAAATAAAAAGAGTGCGTACATTCCAGCTTCTGTCGCCAGCACCTCGCGCTGTTCACGTGTAGGGTGCGAGGACTGATGGTAGAGATGCTCGAGTATCATGAGCTGTGTGCTGGTGAACCTCTTCCGTGTTCTCCTTGGGGCATCCTCGCGGTCGACCCTGGACACGGAGGGGATGTTGGGATCACTGTCATCGACGCTTGAGACGGTGTCGGCTGATGCGACGCTGGACGCCGAGGACGTCCTGGAGAGCAGGCTGTTGGTGCGAGCAACAGCGAAGGCAGCCATTTGAGCAGGACGAGGAGAAGAAGAAGAGAGGCGCGCTAATTGAGGGTGGGGGATTTTTATGCGGGCGTCGGAATTTGGACGCGTTGAACGGAACCAGACGCGTCGATCAACGCGAACGCGCATTTCCCACGTGTAGCAGCACGTGACATTGACCACGTGAGTATCAACAAAGTCTCCTCCAGTAACCGCTTCCTCAGAAGGATTAATTCAAGAAACATGGAATATCGTGCAAGCCCCGTGTACTCCTCGAGGCAACCTTATTTTTCACTGCTATATACTAGCCCTCAACTCAAGCTCACTTCCACAACGTCCCTCTAGGCGGTCAGTTAGCTCTAACAATGCCATACAAACATACTGATTCGTGTTGCAGGTGATCATCTTATAGCTTGGACTACCATCCACTCCCGTTCACTATGGACTCTGATTCAGAGTCAGAGGTCCGCACTTGTCATCTTCCGAGTTGCCGCAAACCTGGCAGCAAACGGAGATGCTCCGGATGCCACGAGGCGTTCTATTGCGATGCACAGTGTCAGAAGGCGGACTGGCCAGCACACAAAGTCAATGACTGTTTGGCCACCACCGCTCACCGTCTCGCCCGTGCTGTCTACAAAGATCTCTTACCTTTGGACCAACCGACCCTCAACGACTATGGATTCACGAAAGCCTTGACGACAGACGACAAGCAGAAGCTTTTTGGACTCTACGTTGGCCTCATCATGTACAACAGAGTCAAGCCTCAGACTCTGCACGAGTGGAGGCTCAACGGCACATTAGTGCGCAACATCAAAGATGTCTATGAGGCTATTCCAGAGCAACACCGTGGGGGATACTATCCCTGGTTCCTCCAGAACCAATATGTCCTCGATTCGTCATTGAAGCCGCCATCAGCAGAGGATTATGTCAACTCGATGATTCTCCGCGCTTGGAAATTTATTGGCGGCTCGGAGACGGATACGGTGGATCAGATCACGACCAAGCTGAAGACTTGGCCGCGGAACAGGGCGAGATGCCACTGGCTGTACGCGACGCTCTTGTCTCAAGCGCATCCCGCGCCTGAGGAAGACGTCTGGATACCTTTTGGTTTCTGCGTCTGCGACGAGTTCAGCGAGATGGCTCTAGGAGTGCTGTATGAGGAGTTGATCAGGAGGTGCACGTTCGAGGAGTTCTACACCGCCTTTGAAAACTCGAAACTCGCGGATCTCATGGACGCCAATGGGTTCAAGCGGCGGCGCTTGTCGTTTCCCGACCTCGAGAGCGTGCTCAGCACCAGCCCGCACATGAATTTGTCGGTCTGGGACTTGAAACAGTTGGTGTATTCCGAGGAGCGTGGACCTGGACGGGTTCCGTCCGTGTTCGTGGACTATGGGTTTGGCAATTGTAAGGACGAAGGGGAGAGGGGGGATCTGAAGAGGGTGTACAAGGAGTACTTTGAGGCGGGACGGGCACGAGCTGAGCCGCTCAAGTTGCATGAAGCCTGTATTGCGGGGAAGCTGTTTGAGCATGTCAGTGGTGTCGTGCGGCTGAAGAAGGATGTGAAGAAGTACACGCGGTTGATGAAGAACGTGTATCCTCTTCCAGACATCTGAACGGATTGGGTACTTGTGTACACTTACAAAACAGCTCTTCGAGGCAGCATCAAATCTGAACCTTATATTTTCTCCTATATATCCCCTCGAGGGTGGCATTCAATCTGACCTTCGTCCGTCCACCGTCGTACAAAAAGCATTGCCTGCTCTCCTTTCCTGTACAGGTCAGTCAGTCACGAGTTACTTGCTGAAATACCAAGCCTCCTTACCGTCCCATATTCAGGCTCACAGTTGAACGTTGAACAACCCTGTGCGGCACGTGTTTCCGTCAAGTCATTTATTCCGTTCATGATGGACACCGACCTCGAGTCACACATCCGTCTTCCGAGTTGCCACGAACCTGAAGGCGAAGAGAGGTGCGCTGTATGCCACGAGGCGTTCTATTGCGAAATGTCAGAAGGCGGACTGGCCAGCTCCCCCCGATCCCTCATTCAAGCCACCATCCCTTGATGATTATGTCTCAATGATCCTCCTCCAAACGTGGCAATTTATCGGTGGCTCGATGAGCAAATTACAGCCAAGATGATGACTTGGACGCGGAATAAAACGATGTGCTACCGATTGTACGGGATGCTCTTGTTCCAGGTTCATCCCTTCCCCGAGGAGGACAGCTGGATATATTTCGGCTTCTACGTCTGCTGACGAACGCAGCGAGATCCGCCTTGCACTGCTGTACGAAGAGTTGGTCAGGAGGTGCACGTTCGAAGAATTCTGCAACGCTTTCGAAAGATCGACACTCGCGGATCTCATGGACTCCAAAGGACTCCAGCAGTGTCGGTCATCTTTCCCTGACCTCGAGAGCGTCCTCCACACTAGTCCGCACATGAACATGACAGTTTGGAACCTGAAGCAGCTCGTGTATTCCGAGGGGCGCGCGCCTGGAATGGCCATGTCCATCATACGTGCGGGCTACGGGTTCATGGATTGTAGAAATGAAGGGGAGGGGGGGATTTGAAGAGGTACAAAGAATATTTTGAGGCGGGACGAGCGCGAGGGGCTGAGCCCATCGAGCTTCATGAAGCTTGTATATCCGGGAAGTTGTTTCATCACGTCAACGGGTCGTGAAGATGAAGCATAATCAATCGAAGAAATACAAGCGGTTGATGAAAAAACGTATATCCACTCGCGTATTTGTATTATGCCAACGCGGCGCCCACGACCTATACTGGTCAATGTCGCCGTCTCTTGTGGTCATATCGGTACCCGACCATTGCAATACTACTAGGCAGGTGGAATCTCAAGTTCATGCGGTGTTGTCGTTTTACTGACAAGTTTTCAGCAGTGTTTCAGGGAATCTACTTCAAGTTGTCGTAAATTAGTGCGGCACACGGCTGGCACATGATGGAAGAATGCAATTCTTTCGACGTTATTGAACATGACTGCGTATTAGTTGCGTTATTGACAGGTGAGCTGCTTCAGTACTAAGCATATATTATCGTCGAGTGCACTCAGGACCCCCGAAAGCGCCCAAAAAGGCCATCCGAAAGTCCGCGCAAAATGTGTACTTTCGCCGGCCGTAGGCTAGGTACAATCCGCACAAGAACTGGCCAAAATTTGGATTTAGCCTGTCCGAAAGTCCGCGCATGCGGAGGAAATTGTTTTTATAGCTGTCTCACAGTCCGCGCAGAATCAGACAAAAGCCTCGGTAGTCTAGTGGATGGTATGGCTGGTGATATCCGTGACGAAGGATTGAGTGCGGATGTTCAAGTCTCAGTTGGAGTCTTTTTTTCGTACATATTTTTGGTCAATTATTTGCCTGCCATGTGAGGTACTCATGTAAAGGTCGCTTGAGGTCGCTCCCAGCTCCCAAAATTTGCCCTGTTCTCTTGCATCTCTGGTATATAACTCAGCACTACTCTCCACGGGATCACAGTGTCTGAAAGAGATGAAAGAATAGTCAAAGAAGTCTCATTGCCATGAAGAAGATCAAGACCGCCATGGTACTATCATGAAAACACAGAAAAAATGCAGTTAGAATTGATGATGTGACTAATTTACTGTGTGTTCTCTCTACCGTCCATTATTTGTATCTCTATGCATTGCGCAAAGCCGTCAGCTCACTATCAGAATTTTTCGGGATTTTTTTGATGATTTTTGCGATTTTTTGCTAGGCTGTCCGGAAAATCCGCGCAGAAATGGCCCACAGCGCCGCAGGCTGTCCGAAATCCGCACAAAATGGCCGTTTGGAGGCCGCGCATGGGAGGCCGAAATTC
>MLYV02000902.1:0-10972 GCA_001913855.2 Hermanssonia centrifuga
GGGAACCGTCGCACCCTTAAGCCTGATGATACGGCAAGTTACATATTTTTCTATGTCTACTAAACCTAATTTCTATGGTGCACATATTATAGTGCACGGCCTTCACATTTTTGCGAGTGGATTATGAGTCTGTGGTCTCATGGAAAACAGTAACAGACTTACCGCGCTGCAATCCGATGTTCCATGGAGTGCCTCGGTACGATGGGATCATCGTCAACGTAGCTGGCGACGTGAAGCTGTTTGCGAAGCTCATATTCCTATTCTGTTATTCCTTTGGCGAAAACCAATACCCGCTAGCTTTGATTCAAATGTTAGATCAACCGCTGGACCGGAATCGCGACATACAGGTTGATGTCGACCTGGACTTCTACCGTGTACGAGCGAAGCCACGGCGTTCGTGCGAATTCATCCCCATTCGCTCCATCGTTCGCGGCGCACTCCTTTACGATGACCCTGGAAACGCTGGAGAATCGCTTGTCGTCGATACCATAGATACTGATATGTTTCTCCGGTTGAAGGAGCTATCTATGGAGCGGGGTCAGAGCTAGAATAGTATGAGCAGCTGTGTTTTTACTACAATTATAGCCGTCTCACAAAAGACCCAGTCAGCAGAATAAACTATTTTATATGTTGGAGTTAGCTCAGGCCCGGTAAAGAGGTGAATTTAAATACACTTACTCACTGAGTTGACGAACAACGTCACGGCCCCTGGAAAGAAAGTATACATATTGAAATCCGGAGAGATGATCAATATAGGAAGGGGGGACGTACTGAGCCTTGTATTCCAGGTTGTTACCGCTGGACTCCATGATGTCGATCATGGGCCAAGGACCGTAGGAATCGTCGACGGGAAGCATCCAAAGCGCGGCCAGAGCCAGTCTCCGCGCGAGAGCTTCGCCACCATCTCAACCTTGCCGTACTGGATATATGCGGTGGCTGTTCTTGGTCGTGAGGCGAGCGGACATGACGGGGTTGATGACGGTTCTGGCTGTTTGATTTGAGACGGCACCCCACCGCACGAGGTCACTATGCAAAGAGAGAGAGAGATGTCAGTGATTGAAATATGGGGCAACGAGGCGAGACGTACAGTTTGTGCTGGTGCAACCCGTAACATTGTAGGTGAAGCCGTTGAGGATGTTGGTGCGACCGATGACGTCCGAGCCCGTCTTGCAGGCTTGATCATACCTCATTGTCTTGAAGGCAGACTTGACGAGGGCCCTCTTCATAGCGGCAGAAGCCAGAGGGAGATGTAGATGCATACTGTAAGTACTTCCAATATTAATATATATATTGCTACTAGCACATAGTAGAAACGCACCTAGGTAATCCTGAATCAAACGGAGTGGGAGCGCACGGCGCAAATCACTGGCAGATACTGTACTGTCGAACGTAGGTAGAGCCTTAGCTGGCATGTTGTGATGTGTGCAGTCAGCTATGACAGACTGAAAGACGGAATGAACTCACTAGTACTTATACACGTTCCAGATCCGCAGGAGGAGGTCGCAAGGTAATTCCAAGTATCGAGATCTGATCGGGAGTGATCCTCCCATCACGATCTCTCACGATGCCTCCATCGTCAGTCTCTCCACATTTGTACTCTTGTACGCACTCGGTTGTAGACTTATGGGGTCTAACAGGGTCCCTTTCGTTTCCTGAGTGTGCTACAAGGGTATGGGCCTCCTCACTGTCTCTTTTCTTCTTCGCCTGTCTTGCACTTCAATTTATACCTCCATCAACGCGGTGAAAACAGACCCAGAGCCTGAGGGGTTATCTTAGTGAGTTTCGTAATGTCTTCAACATAAATTAAATCAACTGAAATACCTTTCGATGTAGTGTGCAATGTGGTGGACAGACGGAAATCATTTCACACGACGAGGGACAGGCGGAAATACTCGCGAACGACAAGGGACGAGCTTTTCAGACAATTAATAACCATAAGCATGCGGTATTGTCTTATCTATCACTCCAAATGCGCTAACACTCACTTTTAGGTTAGTGCTGGTGATGCAGCAAAGAATGCATACCACTCCAACCCTAAAAGCACCGTCTTCAACGCTAAGCGTCTCGTAGGCTGCAAGATTGACGACCCGGACATCCAGCGTGATCAAAAGCACTGGCCTTTCAAAGTCGTCAAGAAGAATGACAAGCCGGCTATTGAGGTTGAGTTCAAGGGTGATAAAAGGCAATGTGTGAGCACACTATCTTATGTGTATCGGTCGCAATCTAACCGGCTTCTGCTTAGTCTCCTGAGGAGATTTCTGCTATGGTTCTTGTCAAGATGAAGGGAACAGCTGAGGCTTATCTCGGCAAGACCGTTACCCATGCTGTTGTCACCGTCCCTGCCTGTAAGGTTCCATTCTATAATGAACATCTGTAATGTGAACTAATTCAGCATCCAGACTTCAATAACGCCCAGCGCCAGGCAATCAAGGATGCCGGCACTATTGCTGGCTCTCAGGTTCTCCGCATCATCAATGAGCCTACCGCCGCTGCGATTGCCTACAGTCTTGACAGGAAGGGCGGCGAATCCCAGATCATTGATCTTGGTGGTGGTACTTTCGATGTATCTCTCCTGTTGATCGACGATGGTGTCTTCGAAGCACTTGCTACTGCAGGTGATACTCACCTTGGTGGTGAAGACTTTGACAACTTTGACATCGCCTATTTCGTCAAGTTGTACAGGACGAAGACCGGTAGCGATGTCTCCAGCAACCTCCGTGCCCTTGGCAAGCTCAAGCACGAAGTTGGAAAGGCCGAGAGGACACTCTCCAGCCAGCAGTCAACACGTCTCGAATCGAGTCTTTCGAGAGTGGTAACGACTTTTCCGAGACGCTCACCCGCGCCAAGTTCGAGGAGCTCAACGTGGATCTCTTCCGCAAGACTATGAAGCCCGTCGAGCAGGTGCTCAAGGACGCCAACCTAAAGAAGGAAGATATCAATGAGGTACGTGGTTCTTACAATATCTTGTCTGTTACGCTCTAACACTTACTTGTTAGATTGTCCTTGTCGGCGGTTCTACTCGTATCCCCAAGGTTCAGCAACTCCTTAAGGAGTACTTCAACAAGGAACCTTCGAAGGGCATTAACCCGGATGAGGCTATAGCGTATGGTGCCGCTGTCCAAGGTGATATCCTTTCCGGTGATGAGTCCCTTGGTGATGCCGTCCTCGTGGACCTCACTCTTGGCATTGGAACCACTGGTGGAGTCATGACCAAGCTTATTTCCTGTAACGCTGTTATTCCCGGCCACCATCACGAACGAGAAGGGCGGGTCTTGGTGATAGGATCAACCATGAGTGATTGCTGCGGACTGTGAAGACGAGGATGTTTGAAATATCACCAAATCTTTCGCAGGTAAGCACTACCTTCCCCGTTGAATAAGTACCTCGTGCTGAAAACGTTCCAGGAACGCTACAGCATTTGATTCTTTTTTTCCTCATTTGTTCAAAGTATTACTCCGCAATGCCTGTGCAGGCCGTAATTCCGACTTGGTGGCCTGTCAGAATATCCCCTTTTACAGCTGTTCTATTGTGAGTAGCGCAGCTCATGTTTTCCTCGTTTTTTTCTACTTGTCATTTGCATCAACGTGCATCAAACTCATGCGCTGATACGCGGACTTAGGCACCTCAACACCGCCTCGCTCGTCTAATAGAGACTGATATAAACCTCAACGTCTTCCAGCATTCCCTCAGTCTCAACCTGCTCATCATGCCTTCTACATCCACATCCTCGCAAGCCCAGGCGGATGATCTGTTGGGTGATATCAACGACCTGCCCGACCGGCCGCCAACTCCAAGTGAGCACGCCACGCTCGATGAGCTGCGTGACGTACGTATTAGGTCCCTCATCATTGGCATGTCTAATCGTTTCCCGCTCTTCTCACAGGCCCTCTTTGACTGGCAGGACCGTTGTGCGCTGATTGAAGACCTTTACAGAGAGCTCAAAATCGAGAACTTGAAGCTGTCTGCCACATTGGCGAAAGGCCGGAAGAAAGTGCTGGACGTCCCTATCGCTACCCAGGCTCACGAAGCGGAAATTGCCAAGTACGCACGCAAATTCATCATCGTCACACCTCTCGTCGAGTTCTCTATAATCCACAAGACTGGACGCCCATCCATCGATCCCCGAAGCCCCCAGCGGTTCGCCTCGATGGCTGCATTCAAACTAGGTACCATTGCGGAAATCTTTGACATTTTTCCTGAGGGCTCGAAAGTGATCCCAATCATTGGGATGTCCGATTGGTTTTCTGAAAAGGTATGTGTGCTATCCTGGATGGATACTTTGCTGATCATCATACACAGTTCCAACATTACCACAAGGATCAAAAATGCAAGCTGGTTGCTACGCTGAAACTGGCAATGCCCATTGTATTCCCGACGGTCAGCGCTGCTGCTTGGCTCTCGCCTGAGGTTCGGAAAACCGATCCTGAGTGCATCCGCCTTCGCGCAAATGGACTTCACGCGGCGTTTCTATACCCTCCTGGCCGGGAGGGTATTCAATCGTTTGCCTGTCGGAACCCGAATCTACCTCAAGTAAGCAACATACATTGTTTTTATTTCTACATCATTTCTAAACTGCTCTACAGCTACTACGAGCAGCACTCTTCAACATGAGCTCACTCAAGCCCAATGCGCGCCCCCTGGCAACCTCGAACGGCGTAAAATGGGGAATCTGTCAGACGGAAGCGGAAATGATCGCGACGATGTGTACCATTGTGAGTTTCCATGTCAGTGTCATACTACCATGCTAACATACTTATTGTAGGCAATGCACCATCTTTCGTACGACAGACAATTTCAGGCCGAGGGCGACCATTCAGGATTCAGATATATGGTATTCTATCAGAATGTTCTAAAGTCTCTGATTACCAAGCAGCATACTCCTCGTGTCAAGGCTATAAAGGAATTATGGAACAAAGTTGCGTTCGACGGCGTTCTTCCTGCCAACGTCAACAACCCTGTGGTAGCCGATGAAGATGCTGATGAGGAAGACAATCGTCGCTTTTTTGAAAGATGGGACAACGACGACATGGAAGAGGACGGCTTCGGCGACGATGACCTGCAAGAGGTCGGTGTCGGTGTCCATTCTCTTCGTCTCAACGACGTAGAGACCGAGCCTGAGGAAATCCGGCAGGCTATCCTGCCCCCTTCGCTCAGCCGAGCCGGTGCGTCTCACAATGTGACCCAACCCGAACACAACCTTCCTCCGGTTTTCACACCCATCTCACGTGCGGCGACTCCACCCTGTACCGTATCTGCTCGTCTGGCGTCGCTGCCCGCTCACTCAGGTGAGCCCAGTGCTGAAATCCAAGAAACTCTTGCTGCTGAAGAAGCTCCGGTTCCGGCTATCAGTCGAAAGTCTGTTAGAAAAGGGGCTGCTACGGGAGCTGCAACTGGTGTGAAGGGTTCAAGGGGTGCTGGACGAGGAACCCGACGAGGACGATCTCGGGGTGACCTTGAGTAGAGGTGGTCAGCGGTCATTGTTGTGGTATGTTTGGTCGCTTCCCTAGTATTGTAATCCCTTACACACTTCTATGAGCAATTGCATCTCGTTTGACTTTTTCATACCTAAGTCTTACAAACAGTGATACCTATCAAGATGTAGTCTGGAGGGTATATCCTTGTGAATGGCCGTCCGGAGGCAGCTGGAGGCCAAAAAGTATGGCACATAAGCTATGGACGTTTACCTGTAAATAAGGCTCCCTGGCGGAGTGGTTTTGTAGACTATAAATGTGATCTACTTACGCGCGGGTAACATCCAGAGAACCTAGGGTTCGATTCCCAGTAAAGCCATTAGGGCCTTTTACAATAATACCCAGGATTGATTACGTAAGCAGACCTCCCCGCAGTGAAGATACAATAATAAGTTACAAGTATACAATATTGAATAAATGACATAATTGAAGTAAGATGACTCATGGCTTAAAGTACAACAATGGGGTAAGTGACAAAGTTAGCAATGAGTATAACATGGTAAGTGACAAAGTAAGTAATGAGTATAACACGGTAAGTAACGAAGGAAGTAAGTAATGAGTATAACACGGTAAGTAACGAAGGAAGTAAGTAATGAGTATAACACGGTAAGTAACGAAGTAAGTAAGTAATGAACACAACATTAATAATAGGTAAGAGCAATAAGAAAGATGATATAAAGAGCATCTTGGGGACTATCTGGAATCCCGAGGACATCACGATCATTATTTTGCAGCCTGCTGACCTGGCTGCATCACGATCGCATCTCGATGTGCCTTTGTCATCTCGATCCTCACCATTCATCATGACCAGTCGTGACTATCTGACCCTTCCATGCGAGAGACCGGCATCTGGATGCCATCACGAGGACAGGCCAGCTTAGCGCGAGGCCATCTCGATATGGAACTTTATTCGATCGAGGCCTCCTCGAGGATGGTTATCATCCGGCCCTCAAGAGGCCTACAGGCGCCTCAGGCGGGCGCCTCAGATTTTCCGACATTGTTGTATGCATATTTAGCATATGTCTGCATATTCTGATCCTTTACAGCTTTCTCTGGGTTATAGTATCTATTGCTACATCCCGCATCGTTCTACGGATGGAAGCAGCAAAATGGGAAGCTCGGCAAACAACTGTATATTATGAGATGACTCGGGTTGATAGGTGGACTAATTGAAGATCGCGTGTAACGCACAAGCAATCCAAGTTCGGAATCGGAAATCTGAGGCGGGTCCATATGCCCACAGAAATAGGCTTGGAAGCGACCCGGGACATATGCTTAGCTATTGGCGCAACTTAATACGGGGTTACCAGTGTAAAAAAATTCTATCGCCTTTAAACAGTATCGTAACGAAGATTCAGTCCGCCTTACTAGACATCATCGAAATGAGACATAAGTATAAGCAATTTGATTCGAAGTTCAAGTTTTGACTGTGTAGTAGCACTCAACAATCTTTGCAATAGTCTCATCTTCGCTTTCCGCCTTCAGACAGCTTTTCGAGGGTCTGAGTAGCATTTGTCAGAAAAATATCACCACTACGTTCGCAGACCAAATACTCACCGTGTTGACAGCCAAAAACCTATTCCCAAACTCGTCCCCTGAGACGCATCTCATTTCTTGGTCGGCCTGTAAGTTCTCACGCGCTTTCTCCAATGTCGTCGGAAGGCTTTCTGCGTGTAACTACCAACGAACTACCAACGCCTTCCGCTCATCTTCGGTCATCTCCGCAGCTGGGTTCAGGCAATCCCCAGACTCGAGCACTGCTCCGTCTAGAATAGCTTTCGTACTTGCACCCAAAATGCCGGCAAAACCAATGGGTTGGCCGTTCCGTCAACGAATCTCACTTCAAAGTGATTCTGTCCCTGACAACCACAGAGACATACGGCTGCCTCCCGGTTGTCCGTGCCCTCAGGTATAATGAACCTGCAGACTAATATGAATGGGAGAAGTTCATACTTCACCAGAGATGAGATTTGATTAGGCCTCTTAATGAGTACGCACGATGCGCTGCATGGTCGATTACTGCTTTGAGGTAATTATTGAGGCCCTCGACTATCCAAAAATTGAGATTGAACAATACCACTTCGATATTACAAGTACATCAATCCTCACGTAAGGTATCTTGAGTGATTGCGGTGGGATACAATTCCTGCCGCTGTGTCATATATCATGAGAAAGTCATCGTCACTTAAGACATTCTATACTGCATCATATGGTCAGTGTCTTACAGTTATCCAGATATTGCCAGTACGTACCAGCCAAAATCCGCAAAACGTGGAAGTTCCGGAATTTGTGGGGGAGTCGGTGATCGCTTTGATTCGGAACCAGTCGGATCCAGGGGCTCGCTGGGGATAGCGTTAATCTGCTCGGTGTGGAGACCCCACTTCCCATCTACCTCGGTATGCAAAGGTAGCGCCTTCATGCCAAAGCAAGAAAGCAGCCCTATACATGAGATACCAATCATGACTTGCCAGATGACGATAATACTCTGCGCGAAAGCTTCGCGAACTTCGCTCTGAGCGGGCTCGAGGAGGGAACTGATTACTGGAATTGCTGAATAAGAGATCGCCACTCCACCAGGGAACTGGGCTAGGAATGCAGGAGGTAGCCTCCTTGAAAGCTGGGTTTGCAGCACCGTAGCACCTATTGTAACACCCCAAACCTAAAAAGAAATATCATATATAAGATGAATTTTTGAATGCAGGAAAAGCGACTGACCCCTGCAAAAGATCGACAGAAAGCGAAGAATGCCAAAGCATGTGCGTTCTCTGAAACTGGTAAAGGGGCGAGCACCGGAAAGTATGTGGCAGAGTAGATAATGCCTGCGCCGATACCGACAAGTACTGGGTAGCCTATGCATTGAGCCAAAGGAGTATCTGCGTGCATTGTAGACATAATACCCATCGCTAGGGTTAGAAGTGTCCATCCAATCCATAATTGCACACGATATTTCTTGGTGATGGCAATGCTAGCGCCAGTGACGATTACACAGGGCCCAAGCGTCATACAAAGCCCAAATATCTCCACGCCCGAGCGTGTTGGAGATGCGCTTTTGCAAGCTTGGTAGTATGTGGGTAGATAATCTATAAATAAACAAATAATTGAGAGCTAGGAATAGCGAGTAAAGAGAGTGTTTACAAACAGATTACTGCAAGCATTACGACGGGGTTGATGAAGGTCTGCACGTAGCTGTTAAGGGTGATTAGTGTGAGAATTCCATACATCTGTACGAAGTCTACTTGCCCGCTCACGCTAGTTCTGTTTGAGAGCAATGAGAGCGGGAGCTATGTACGAGGTTTTAGGCAGCTTTGACAATTGGGAGAACGCATGGGACGTACAAGGGGTTCCTTGGCAAACCGTGTCTCATAAATGACAAATAATCCCATGCCAGCCAATCCCAGGACCAACGGTACCAAGACATGAAACGAGTTCCAAGGGAAGCGAATGCCGCCCCATGTGAGAGCAATCACACAAGCACTCGAGCTCGAAGTTATGATTATATTACCGCTGAGAAAGACGCTCAGCAGAATACGAAAAGCCTTTAGATAGATCAAGGCTTACATCCAATCCATGCGAGATAACTTGTGCCTAAGACTACCAGGAGGCGCCCGGAGCTTCAGGAATACAAGCACAAGAACTGCTGCTAGGCCAGTGAGAGGAAGGTTTAGATCTAGAGAGCACATATAGGTGAGAAAAGGTTGTAGGTAATCATGACGAAAGTTAAGAAAGGCTACCTACAGAATAGCCATCTCCATTGGCCTGCTTGAGCGAGTGCCCCTCCAACGACCGGACCAATGGAAGCCGCACAGGCCCATGTTCTATCCAAAGAAGAATCAAATCGAATCGAAATGGCCAGTAGATAAGCACGTACAGGCCTATCATTCCATTATAGAGTCCGCGCTCCTTCAATGCCACCAGGTCAGAAAGGATGATGCTGCTTAAAGAGAGAATGCCTCCCCCGCCTGCACCCTGTATTGCTGCAGAAGGTTAGTTGAGATTACTGTGGAGTATTTGCAGGAGGGACTTACTGCGACCAGCAATGAGCCAGTTCATATTCTGTGCTGAACCGCACAATGCACTTCCTAGCGCGAACATCACCAAAGAAACGAGCATCGTCGCCCTCCGTCCAAAAATCTGTAGATGAAAGATCAATTAATGAAACCCTGTAGGTGAGGATATGTTGTAGCAAACCTCAGCCATCCCTCCGCTAGCAGGGAGCAGAGCTGTCGATGCAAGGACGTACGCAGAGGCAACCCATACAAAATCGTCGCCGTTTAAGTCATGTATGATAGTAGGCAAAGCGGTCGATACGGCGGTCTAAGAGAATGTTAACCTGTGAAAGGGATGGCAAAGAGCTCTATGATGGGCGTACATACCAGTTCCAAAGCCGAAAGGAAAAGCGAGACGCAGATTGCAACAAAGACCATCCAGAAATGCAATCCTTTCCGAGGGGAGAGAGTGGCCGGCACTCTACTCGAAAAATCAAGCTCTGCGACATGTAAATCGACTTCGGACTTTTTTGCGGAGTCCATGGCTGTCCGATGTGCCTGAGCCACTTCAAAGCAAGAGCAGGACTGGGAGGGCTATATAGCAAACTTATAACAGCGCTGTAGCTAACCTTGGGTGGTATGGCAGCTTCCATGCTTCCGTGGAGAAACTCGTCGATACCGCGACGGGGATAGTCTGCTCGCACTGGCAGGGGCCGAGCAGGGCGGAGTAAGGGAAAGCAATTCTTTGATAGGAAGTCCCAAAGTAGTGGTAACATGAGCTTTCTAACATTCTGCATATGACAAGACATTGAGATCGCTGAGACAAGGAGGTTTTATCTACACTTGTCCTTTGGCTAGCGAACATCGTATTCGGGGCGGCGCTGCAAATAGAGCAAGGAAAACATTGAGAATCGGATAGAACTCACCATTGTTTTTACGCAAGGTTACCCTCATTCCGTCTGTCTCCGCCGGGTCGTCATGCGAGTTTTGCAAATCGTAGTCCTGAAGAGACGAGGAGGATAGGTTGCGTGACAACATTGGTGGCGGCGGCAATCACCGGTAGTATATCGGTCCGATCAACGCCACAAAGTCACTACAGGACCCCGGCAAACCCGCACAGAGCTTCGATCCCGGTTTCCCGACTTTTTGGACTTTTTGAGGCCGCAAGTTCGATACTGGACCCCGACAAATGGCCCTCGAGAGTGCAAATGTTAGATGTCTGATACCCCGACAAACCGGCCGAAGGCCGGGAGCTTCGATACTAACCCCCCGAAAAACCAACCTTTCCGCATCAAATTCCCAAATTAGTAGTATCTAGCAGCTAGACTCGTAAACCATTCCGGACGCCAGCATCACGTCGGCCGGTGGCCTTTTTTTTGGGCTGAGCGGGGCTCGAAAGGCGTGAGCTTGGGAAATGCGCGAGCCGGCGGCGGAGCTTGAATATCGGGAACGGCTGGGAATGAGCCTATATTAGAAAACAATACGCCAATTCAGAGAAAATATTTGATTGCATTT
>MLYV02000903.1:0-13238 GCA_001913855.2 Hermanssonia centrifuga
GACTCCATGGCCATGTCAGCAAATCTGGAGTGAGCTTGACAGTCTTGAATACAAGTAAATGTGAAAGCCTTTGTCAGTGCGAAACTATTGACAATGAAGGTCGGAGAAGGAAGAGTCTGAGACACGAAAGTCCACGTAGCTCATGCTATAACCCTTCCGGGGTTTTCCGAATAGATGGCGACATTTGTAACCACTCGTCGTTGATTACAAAGCGGGATCAAGCGCCCAGCAACTCTCAGACCGAATCGTTATCTCTATCTACCATATAAGTTAGCGGTAAGTTGAAGCTTGGTTTTTTAAGACGCATATAAGTCGTTCTCAGAGCGCTTAAGCGCTGTCAGACCCCTCAGCTCGCCTGATATCGGTAAGTAGCGGTAAGTACAGAAAAGATTTCTATTTTTATTATAAGTTGCATTTAAGTTGTACTGCGGACATGACGTTTTGCTGATGTTCATGGCACGTAGCGACGCAAACATGCACTTTCTTCATATTTATCATAGGAGAGGAGAAGGAGACGTATGTGTATAACAAACGGCTTTACAAGCTGACAAATACCACATGGCAGCACATTAGCGTAGGCCTGTCGCACTTACATTATTCTCCTTGATCTGATAATGTACATTCGAGCCGCGCATTGGACTTTTGTCTGCATCAGCGTGAATGCTCACAATATGTCGAGGCTTATTATATGATGTAAGATATGTACTTACCTGGAGATAGTATTCCTGGTGGAGATGCGAGTGGGAGCTACCTTGGTGCACTCGTTAAGCAGCCATTCAGCGGCGGAGATGTGGCGAAGGCGTGCCTCGTAAAACAAGTAGACGCCTACATCGCATAGGACGAGGATGAGAACACAGGCTGTCATGCAGGGAAACTGGAGTTCACATCAGCCCCATTATGCCAGCTGCACTGGCGCTAGCGACTATAAGCATGTTTCCTCCTGAATAACTGATGAAGCGACTTGTCAATCAGTTCAAGTTTAAAAATGGTAAGGCAGCGGAAATCATCCAGTCCATGCGAGCAAAATTGTTCTTCAGTGCTCCCTGGAGCCTTTGAAGTTTGAGAAATGCAATGGTGAGCGCGGCTAAAATTCTGGGTAGAAAGGTCCAATTCTACGATATGATCAGTGTTTTGAACACGCTACCATGAGTTGAGTGGTTCAAATGTGCATTTACAGAAAATGCATGGACTCGCTGAGCGAGGGATCCACCGACTAGGGGGTCCGATAGCAGTCCCGGTCTCCCGCGCCCACGTACTGATAGATATTCAGATCCGGTGAGCGGCTATGATAACAGACGATATAATCACTTAGTACAGACCCTTCTAAGACTCGAGATCCTTTGAGGACGGTAAGTGTACGTCAACTGTCAAAGATGAATGGGATGGCTCTCACGATCATGGGAACAGAACAACTCATCGTAGACCGGAGGTGGAGAACGAACTGCTTTCATGCATCAAAGCCAATTTGTAGCATAGAAGTGACTGTTCTACATGCCATCGGGACCTATCTTTCAAGAAACGCAAATATTCCCGCACCTGTCAGCGGAAATTGATGAACGATAGGAAGTTCAGAGTTGGACCATGCTCTTTGTCCACATGCTGCGTGTCCAAGGACTCGGAGAAGCAACGGCTCCAATATCATCTTGACGGCCATTATGCGGTGTAGAGGGAGTCCCTGGCATCATCGCCTCGGTGAAAACGTCCCTGGCGGCGTAGTTCAGCTGCAACTACAGTCTCTGGGCAGACCGTGACATTGATATTGTGCCTGTCTGCAGATACTACCGCACCAGTGTACTACGCTAATATGTGCGGTGGTGATAACAACTACTAATTCTCACAATATCAACGATACCACAAACAAAGGATTGCACTAGTAGTACATACGTTGAAAGAAAGGAAAGCGGAAAAGTTGGCTGGGACATGCAGTCCTTGCGCGAGAGGAAGCAATAGCGGCGGGTTCGATCCCTGGGATATTATTATCAATTGCAACTATTTTAGACGCCTGTTAGACTATTCCTCGACGTTTGCGACGTCCACTGGCAGCGCATGCCCTCATGTGGGCACTCAATAATCTGAGTGCGCTTTTGTATCTTTCCTCCCCCAACCGCCATAATACCTGCTTCGAAGGCTAGCATAGTCTACTGGCACAAGCTACTCACCGGCGACGCTCTCACCAGCTCTCTCCCCTGCACCGACTAGGCGAATTTGCAATACACAAATCATCGAAAAATTAAATCTTGACAAAGTAATTCTATTACAGCGTTAAATTTAGAAATGGGACAATAGGTATGTCAAGTGTGAATTATGACCACGAAAGCGTAATATATGTTCAGCGAAAGAGATAGAATCAATGCTTTGAAAAACACAAAGATGGTGTGTAGTCTTGTGTATCAGTTACATTGTTCTCATGTTTCGAGGCAGTGTTCGCTGCTCAATATCGTTGCTAGCCTTCCAGAGCGCAAAAATGCTTTGGGGGCCGTCAGTGATACTCGAAGGGATACTATCTGCGGTCGCAATGATTGGGCCGTCTGAAACGCTGAGACAAAGGAGACGTCCACAGACCGTCCCTGGTTGCAGCAATCGAAGCGCAGGCACTCCGGGGTATGCAGTGAAGTTTGCTAGGTAATTCATGACTGGCTCGTACGATTTTGTGTGCAGCCTGCAATGCCCTCCAGAAAGGTCCTAGTGTTAGCCATTGCGAAGGGGGTTGATGGTGAGAACATCCGTAAAACCCAAATATTGGAGCTGCGCTTACGTCTCACGCTTGCTAAGGAATATACACAATGGACGTGCCATCCTTACTGCTCCAGCTGTGATTTGCGATTTCAAGGCGGCACTCGCAGAGAATCGACTTGTGTATAGTTGTTCATAATGGCCAATCTGGATTGCGTGCGGGAAAAGAGTTATTGAATCAGCATTGAGTTTTACAAACGCTCCCGCGATGACAAAAATCAGCAGGTGAGTGATAATCTTATTTGATTCGCCCCTTACATGCTCACCTGCTCACGTTTCTTCACAGAAGGCATCATCGCCTGTGTAGCCTCTTCAACCAAGTTTGATATCACGGCCAAGGGTGGGGTGATGATCTTATTTGATTCGCCCCTTACATGCTCATCTGCTCACATTTCTTTACAGGGAGGCATCGTCGCTTGTATAGCCTCTTCAATTAATTTTGATATCACGATCAATGGAAGCAGAGGTCAGCTGTATGTCTTGAGCATTGCATTTGTCTTATATCAACTGCAGGGGAAAATGGCACCGTTCAAAGCTACCGAGAGAAACCGTTCATGTAATATGACCCTATCCCCTTCAGATGACCCGAAACGCGTACTACCACCCTTGAAATGTAGTATCACTCCATGTTCCCCGTGCGGCTTGCCTTCAATTCAATGGCACCTATCTCGTCCCCATTCACTCAATCCTGAATTTCGGTAATCACCTCCGTGCTCTTGCGAATGCATACACTATCCGTCGAATCCATACCACTGAGGGTGGCGCATGGGACGCATTCTCTAGTGAGATGTCGGGCGCCTCATACACTCTTCACATCATCGCACTATCACCCTCGGACGGGTTTCTCTCCGGAAGGCTGGTATCGATACTGAGGCAGTGAGAGCTGGGAGGATCGATCCACTTCACTACTCTCACACCAGAACTAGGAGAAGCATCTTCCCGCCGAACGCGCAGTGTCGCAAGAGACTGATGGCGGGGGCATGACCGAATCATCGCAGCCTGGCTGTGACGTTGAAGGACGAGATCATCTGGAAATCCCATCATTGCAGCTACGCCTATGTCTCGCGCTGGCTGCGGAATATACATGATGGACATAGTCAAGGATCTCCAAGTATAAATTGCGCTATGAATGCTTATTGATCATTACCATACTGGCCATACTAGCCAGTCTGAATTGGATGGAAGCAAATGGTTATTGGATTGCCTCCATTGAGTTCAACGAACGCTCCCGCATGGATGAAAAGAATCAGCCATGTGAGCAGTGTTATTTTGATTATCCCTTACATGTTCACCTGCTCTCACTTCTTCACAGCGAGGCATCACCGCTAGTGCATCTCTTTTGACAGAGTTTGATATCACTTCAAGAAGAATTATTGGTGAGCCGTATGTCGTATATGTTGCATATGTACCAAGTCTCATATCAACTGCAGCCACAGGGAAGAATAGCATCATTCAAGTATCCCTTTGACGTTAGGGCCAAGCGAGAGAAACGGTTCGTGCAATCAAACACCCATCAGGTAAGCTCAGCCCCATCAACCAAATTCTCCGTCTTCATCGACAGCTTCAGCAGGGCACGAACCGCGCCGACTGTCACAAGAAAGAGGCCACGAATCGGTTAATGATGGGCTGTATTAGAACAACTAGTAACACGGCAGGTATATCATGTGTTGTTGACATCAAAGCCTTGACATGGACTGACCTGGGGATTGCTGGTATCGACGGATCTCAATCAAGGAAGACATTTTCAAGCCTCGTGTCTGCCTTCCAAAGGTAATCGCACCTCCGAGGTCTACCTGAGCCGGACTCGGACCGCAGAAGTGAGTCTTTCATACTAAGTCTATGATTTACTGTACTTATCATTCATTTACTAGTATATGCTATGCTGGTATCATTTCTAGTATAAACCGCACATACCATTCTTGGTCGGACAGCAGCACCGGTAAAGATCCATTGAAACCCTTGAGTCTCGGTCGGAAGTTAATTCGAAACACAGGTCATTTTTGCGGTCTCTGAAACGGATTTCGGGCGCTTTCGTGATATTGCAGATACACCTCAGGATACACGCGAGCTACAGGCACAATGTACCTATCCGGCGAAGCGCATTCCGGGCGCGGTTTGTGGCTGTTCACAGTATCAATAATAGATTCTGAACAGTTGGAAGGCTGCTGCGGTGTGATTTTGGTGGCGATATCCCTTTCCTATCTCATCTTGGCTCCTCAGGACACTCGGCTCCAAACCATACCGCGGCACTACTGCGAAGTCGTATTCCACTTATGGCCCTCCTTTGAGAAAAATAGCTTCCTGCCCCTTGCACCATATCCGACTCTCGCGGTTCCACACAAACCTAAAGGGTCATATCATTTATGATTAGAAGTAATCAAATCCAATAGGTCAACAAAACTGAAAAAGGCGTATCATCAAGATGGGCTTAGAACTGTCGTATAAAGGCGGACATATTCTGGTTCACAGCGCCATCTTCAGCCCACATCCAATTCCCGTAATGTCACAGTTGATGAAATCGCTTCCCCGATTCGACTCCACAATCGGTGCATTGTTTCTAGGTTTGTGCCATACCGACTACACGTATTTTACTGACATCCTCCAAAGCAAACAATCTTGCTTCTTTGTGAGTCACTATAGTAACAGATGCAGTTCCTGTTTTGCTCATTCAAGTCTGCTTAGCTTATTTGGAGTCACCGCCATTCAGACTTACATATATTACAGTCGTCCATCACAGGATGGAATGATCATGAAGACAATGGTAGGTGCCGAGCTATGAATAATTTCACTCACAAGCTCATCTTGAAAATAAGATTGCTGTACTATGGTTGGCCCCGCTCTTAACCTCACATCCACTTTAGAATAAACTGGTAATTTTGAGGAACAGGGTACTAGATGCGGCACATTTGGCTGTGGTTTGGCATGTTCTCTATCACTACGTAGTAGTAAATTTCGGAAACCCCTCGGCCATCTTGGAACCAACCTGGTATACCCTTTCTGTGTCGAATGATGGTTTTTACTAATGTCAGAGCGGCGGTTGGATAGGTCTATCGCGGTATGCACCTCATTTCATACTTGAATTATTTTGTTGTTGACCATGCACGTCGCTTCAGGCGAGTGTACCGCTCACAGTAAGGAGAAAATTTCGCTTTGTGTGTTCTTGCATTGATTCGCTGTCTAGGCTGTCAGTGACTCAATTTTGCGAGGGTGAGTTCCAGAGATATTCAATATGCGTCTACGTGCGTCGTGATCTGAATGGAAATGCCCGATAGGATATACGCCCATAGGATATGGAAAGGTGCGTACCTGCGTACTTTCTTGATTTGTCAAAGTTGTTGATCGGTGGGGCCAGTCAGCAATAGTCGAGTGCTACTGGGGTTAATCGTGAGTGCGCCACGTGTAAATTGAGACGCGCCGCTAACACCTCACTTAAGCTGATCAATATTATCAACAACTTTGGTTCGTGTTCGAATTTGATATAACTCGGAGGTGAAGTTTGATTTTCAATTTTACAGTCGCGGATCTAGGTGAGTCAGATATGGGTTGGACGTATTTTGTGACTCAATAACCCTTTTATCGACAGTGGTTACCATAAAAGTGTGAGTAATTGCGATCTTCTACTTTACTCAAAGCCCTTGACAGTAGTTCTCATAGGGTGCCTCTTAAAACGTTCGCCCAATACAGAAACGTCTCTGTAAGAGTATAATTAGTTTGATGCCCATTAACTCGGATGGCTGACTTATACAAATCGCATTTTTGCCAGCCGTATATTTACTGGTGTCTTGCCTCGATTGCCGTCACGGATGCCCTCATTGCGGCCACTCTTTGTGTCTTGCTGAATAAGTATTCATCCGCTGTCAAAAGGTCTGAATTTCCTTCGGTTTAAATCACTTTACGTATCTAAAATCAATCCGCCAGGACGAGAAATATCCTTCGTATGCTCATAGTATATGGTATCAGCACGGGTGCATTAACATGGTACATGGTAACAGTTGAATCATGCTCTTAGACTCTACAATTGATGTTAATCCCTCCATAGCCTATGCGCCATACTGGCACTGATAACGGCAAGTACAGTCGCAAATCTGGAGTCATTTCTGTACCTCTAACCGATCATCTGAATTCCTCAGTATGCAGCCTTCCCCAAAACCCTTGCATTCGAAGGTTTGATGTTCCTGCTGCAAAATTGTACGTACATTCTGACTTGTTACCTGTTTATGCATCTTACTTGCACTCATTGACCAAGTATATCTCAACGCCGTTCTGGCTACGCTTAATGCAAGAGAACAGCTACGGAAACGGTACAATTGCTGCAACACGATTGAATTGACACCGTCTACGCCAGTGCAGGTACCTAATAAGGAGACAACTGTACGCAATCAGGTAATCAAATCCCGTAGACAATCTTCAGTATTCAATTGACGCAGGACATACTAGCTATTGCGATTACAGGAAGAGATGCAAGACAATGTGTTCGAATCATCGAGGGCATGTGGAGACCCACTAGATGATACTAAGGCAGGGGTGTCAGAGATTTTCTAGTATATTGGTCTATACCGGTGGTGTCATTCCAAAGAAGAGAGAATAGGCCGGGGAAACACAAGTCAGTATTGCAGTGTTACCATTATTGTATCAATGAGCCCAATCAGGGCAAGACAGCTTCTCCTTGATCCTATGTAGTATTGTCTAGGTTCTTATTTAACGTAGTCTCGTAACCAGCCCTCACAACGATTGCGCAGCGGACCGGACGAGCCGGTCGGAGATCGAAAAACAGCTGCATGCTATGGCAACCGAAGTGGTCGCGCTCGAGGGAACTCCACCATGCCACTGGCAGGGAAAATAATGGTCAGAACAGTCTGAACAAGCACTGGGTCAGCGCGGCAATTGTGCTTATAACAAAACCGGCGTTAAAAACGGAATATAATCACATAATGTTGATGCGGATTTATCATGACTAAAAAAGGAACAGAATTTGGATATTTACCCATTTTTCTGTGAGTTTCCCCACATTCGTCCGTTTCTGGCCAGTTTCTTACCCGATTTGGTGAAATATTTTATTCATGACAAATCTGCATCAAATCTATGTGATTATATTCCGATTTTATCACCTGTTTTATCAAAATCAAAACTGCCGCGCTGACCCAGCGAAGTGCAGACTGTTCTGCACCAATGAGAGATCTCACGTGCCATTTGTCAGCATTTGCGCGCCTACCCTAAGCTGACCCCAAGTTAGGGTTTGTGCTGAAGTGCAAGGCGCCTAATTGCAGCAGTGAGCGATTTCCCCTGGCACTGTCCGCATTTGGACATGGGAATATGCCCTGGCGCATTTTCAGCCACCTGCGGCGAGCAAATGCCCTGGAATGACCAATTTTCCATGCTCGAAGCATGCAGAAAATGTCACATGTGGTACGATCAAGCGCCATTTCCACAGCCTAAAAGGGTAATAGGACCCTGTGCACCCTATATTATCTTATCTTAACTCTTTGAACTTTTGTTCTATCCCTTATCCCATCCCAATCGGAGCCGTGACATCACCAGCCTGATTCCCTACTTGTAATAATGCTCGTTGACAGACAAGTTGTAGGGTATTCAGATTGTGTCACATTTGTTTACAGGTACAATGTCGTTCTTATGTTGTATCATCTTTAATTGTTTTTGGAGCTTGCATCGCCAACAATGAAGAACATGTGTGACCTTTCGCATGCCTTAGTTGATACACAGTCCTCCTCCATATCATGTTTGTCTTTGCTCTGAGTCAACGAGTCTCTCCTACTGTCCATAAACAGACAACACCGAGTGTGAACCCCGCCAGGATTTGGACCACAAAACTCAGTGTTGTCTCACTAGTTGCTGGACCAGCACGTCAAGAGTGTACTCCGCCAAGAATCGGAACACAATCCTCGGCGCGCGATTCCATAAATTGAACATGTCTGAATCATACTGGTATGTGCTCCATTTAGTTCTCGAGCCATAACTAAACAGGGACCACTCCACAGATGGTAATATTTTGATTTTAGGTGGAAATCAGTAAGCTCAGGCTGCCAGACATGATTAGATGTCCTCCGGTGGTCCAAGCATGGGCAAGATTTTAATCCCCCATTGTTGCTTCAAGATCGGGCACAATTTTGCAATCCCCCACTGCACAATGCTCGTCCGACGTCCGGTAAGGTCACCGCTTTCAAGACAAGTATCGTTCGCTCTACTTTCCTTGCTGCGACAACTTGAATGTCCTGCTGACATCCAGTCTTTCCCCAGAGCTCAACATTGAAAAGAAACTCATTGTTTCTGCCTTGCCGCAACAATGTCTTGCTAACATTTACTCTTCCTGAATACTATTGTGGTCAGGTCCCAGGGTGATGCGTGGTTTTGACCCAATGAAGACACTCTCTACCTGAATTTTCACCCAATAACAGTGCAACAAACATGTGCTCATAGTATGGTTTGACCCGATTGATACTATCATCCCAATGTGTCACAATTTCAAAGAGTGTCTCATCAAGCTCTTGTGGCGCTCAAGACCCTTGCCTAAACGGGGTTGTATCCCGCCCTATTTGACAGGCCAATATATTTCAAGTAGTCATTTTACACCAACAGGTACATCCCCATACATGCAATACCACTATAAAAGCATACAGATACTCGTATAGACATCATAACATTTTTATTGCAATTATCTGAAGACACCATTACTGAAGTGTGACTATTCAGTTCCCAGGCATGCGCGCGCTTGAGTACCATAATTGGGCATGCCACGTGTGTCGACCCTGAGCAAAGCTGGGGGACAGCGGTCTATCGTTTTGAATTCAGCTGTATACACGGTTGTCTCAAGTTGCAACATACGCTTCAAGTTCTCATGGTGGAAAGCCGCTCCATCTTGCGCTGTCTCTTTTTCAAAAATTCAGAGAACAAACGCAGCAACTGGTAGTACTAAACCAATCCGCGGTTGTCTACTACTAGTACACACTTCGGAATCAACGAAGAGGGAGTTACAATTGCCGGTATGAGCTCGTAGCATGAAGGCGTATGAAGCATATTGATACATTAACAGTCTTTTCATTCCGCTGAGTAACAACATTGGGTCGTCCAAGCTAAATGTTCGGAACCATTATCCCCGTCATAAGGATTTACTATTTCAGTACAAGTACACCCCAACATCGCGATTATAGCTCAACATAGTTACCGTCTTGGAGTAACAGCATCTTCCCCGCTGATGTAACAGTTAATAACACGGACGACTGATATCTCACGAGATGGCCCGGCATGCTGCGACAAGTTACGATGAGCTGATGGTCTTTATACGTCCCAACTTCTCCGTGCCCTGAAAGTAATTGTAAGTAGGCTCGCAATAGCTCTACATTGATATCAACATTTAGGCTCACTGCTCTCCTTAGGTCCTTCCAGTGTGTTCCCAGCAACATGCCCGAAACTGCATCCCCTCACTAAATGCTACGTGATGCTTGATGAACCGAATTACAGCACCTTCTTGAGAGCTTCTAATGCTGATTCAGAAGACGACGCATATAAAACGAGCCATACAAGAAACTGTTCACCGACTCTCGAATCTATGACTACCCCACTGACTTCAGAGCAGATCCTCCAGCTGAAGGAGTTGCTTACTCAGGCAAGCATATATGGCTATACACCGGGTAAGTCTGTCAAAATTGCTCGAAACCGAAACGTTGTTTATCTACCCACTAGTCTGCGCATTTACCTGCGTCATATGGGACTATGTCTTGACAATTGACGAGGAGATAGCGTATATATGGAGTATGAAGAGGACAGATTTTCCGAAACTATTATTCGCATTGAACCGGTATGGGATTGCAATTGCACTCCTTTTTATCATACCCTGTGCATATCTTATACCTTTTACTGGTTCTTGGCGTGTCAATGCTGATTGATTGTCTTCAAGACACGACTGGGAGCAACCCTGCTGGCAACAGTAGTGAAGCTGTACGTCTATTTTACTGAGAGAGCATTCCTCATCTGACACCACATCCACTCAGACGTACGATTATCCCTTCAGCTGAGATCCTTCGCCCCCTACTGACGATTGGGACAGGTGCAAAAGATATCTCGTAGCCAACTGTACCCTCATAGTTCTATCAACGGCAGTGGGAAATGGTACGTAAACATCATATTTATCAATTAAATGACTCAGAAGGATAAACGTAGCCATCATTACATTCCGGCTGTATACGTTGTGGGAGAGAACCAAGATAGCAATGATTTTTCTCTGGACGGGGTTTTCAGTGACTTATGCGGGCATCTTTGTGTCTTTCGTTTTTGCAGCGAAAGAGATCTATGGTAAGATATACGTTCTATGCACCGGTGGACTTTTGATTTAACATTTGCATGGAGAACATTCCTATAACAGAGAACTGAAGCTCTGCATCCTCAGGGAAAAGCCAATTATGGTTCTAGGAGTGTGGGTGTGCATGGTGTGCAGGATCATCTTCTATGATGGTACTCATGCTTTCCTGACATAAAATAGCTAGCATTCGATCTGTTCGCCATTGCTATTGCAACTATAAACGCCCTTCAGCAGCCGTATCGCCAAACAGCTGAAGTCACCAGACGCTTCAGACGAGATGGTATCGCGTTATATTTGGTATGATGTTTATTGCTATAGGTATTTAGTACCAAAACGCTTAATATCGTTACGATGTTCTTATGGCATAGATTCTTGCTAGTAAGCCTTTCTATCGGTTCATACACAAAGTTTCATCTAAAACCTCGTTAGCAATGCGTTTGGTCAACATCGTATTGACAATCAAACTCCCGGTATGTAAAGGGGTTTCTTCTTTGTTTAGCGATAATGACCGATCTTTGCAGCCGAATGATATCTTCACACTAGGATTGTAAGTTTGTCGGAATTTTCTATCCGGCCTCCCGAGGCGCTTGCCTCGAGTTCAAATCGCGATTTGTCGCGCGTCATGCAAGTCCATCGGGACGGCAGATATTTGCAAGTCGTCTTATCTTATCTACTAACATACTTTGCGGCACATCCCGCTGAATCAAGATGAAGCAACCATATTTGGATGCCTCGGGCTGAAGTGCGCTCTCGCGATTATCGTTGACTCTCAACCTACCCTCGAGCTCCCTCGAGCTCCCTCGAGCTTCCCCTCCCCCCCCTCGTTGTATATAGCTTTGAACCTTCGTAAGTCCATCATTGTCGGCATAATACATACTTTCTGACTCTTTGTAGGTACCAAAAACACTCATCCGTACCTATCAGGCACGGCGAACGTGCCGTGCGCACGCCCACCGACCGGCTACACCACGACCGTCCCCCTTCTCAATTTGAGGCGGGATCTTATGACCAAACCTTCTCTTGCATATCCCCCAACGCTTTTGAACAATTCGGAGAACGTAAGTAGTACAATACTTTACCTGCTATTATTGGTCCAGTGATGCTAAGTTCTCCAATAGCAGGTAGAATTCCCCCGTGTCCTCCACCATGCCCTCGGATTCAGTTCGTAACGATCGCTATAGGGCGGAAAACTATCAGACGTGCCCTCACTGCGGGCTGGAATTCCACATCCAGGGCTTTACACGACATCAGCGGTCTTGCAAGACCAGGAAACAGGCGGCTCTGCGGGATAGAGAGCTCGCAGCAGAGCTCGCGAAGATATCACGACAAGGTAAGTTTATTGGCTTACCTTGAGGGAAGTCTCCGAACAATGCTGATCAACCAATTTCGAAGAGCGTCTCAATCAGCTGAAGCAGCAACGCAACGCTCGCGTTCGTACCACAGCAGGTAAGTAGTGACGATCGATTTACTTCCACTGAACTAAGATATCTCACAGACAATAATGCCCAGCAAGCTTCAGGCTCGGCCCACAATACATCAGGTCAGCATTAGTGTTTATATTCAGGTGTTTTCAGCTTTGATCGTAGATTATGTTACAGATCTTCCTGATTCTATCGGAGTGGACAACACTGCCGGCCCTTCCAACTCAGCCGGTGGTCCCTTCGAGTCCGCTGCTCGTCCTGACGAGTTCGCTGCTTCGCCATGGACCGACGGCAATCCCAACACGGTTGACGACGATCTGGTGGATTCGGTTCGCGAACCGGACGACATCAAAGTCGAGTATCATCCGAAGACAAAAATCCCAGCCAAGATTTATCGATTCGGGGATTATGGTCGCGATCGCAATGTCCCTCCAGCCAGCGCTTTCGACAGCGATCCATGGCATCCTGGTTTCGACAGTCGATTGAACTTTGAGTTTGCTGAATTGATCCTTGAGTGCGCGATGAACAAAAAACAAATAGATAGACTACTTTCCATTGTTCGTTGTATAGCCGACGACCCGTCGCAGTTTTCATTTACCAAGTATCAAGACATCAAGGATGCTTGGGACATTGCAGGACAGGCGCATCCTCCGGTGTGTATGGTATCTTGTCGCCGACGCATGTAGCGTTGACTGATTCAAAAATGTATCACCCATTGCTGTATTAGCTAGAAAAGCAGGTTGTTACGGTACCTTACAAGAAGGAGGAAC